>JAWWEQ010050693.1:0-78290 GCA_035583055.1 Torymus tubicola
GGAAAAAAGGCCAAACCAAAAGTAAGGTTAAAGGCCAACACAACGTATATAAGGAAGCGGCATCGCCCTGCTCGCTCCACGTCACTTCGCTCCTACTCACCAAGCAGGACGCTGCCGCGTCCTTTGATATTACAAAGCCAAAATATCCTTCCGTCCGTCGGGTCAGTAGAGTAAGTAAAGGGTTAAGTAAAGAGTTAAGTAAAGGGTTAAGTTAAGCGTTAAGTAAAGCGTGAAGTAAAGAGTTAAGAAAAAGTTAAAAAGGGTCAAAAAAAGGGTTCGCTCCTACTCTCACCAACAAAACTTCACACGAGTGTCGGATATAACAGCTTAATAAGAGTGAACGAGTAAATCGTGCTGCGAGCACGATTTCCGTCTTCTTGCTCGATTTTGCATTCTCCTTCTCTCTCTCTCTCTCTCTCTCTCTCTCTCTCTCTCTCTCTCTCTCTCTCTCTCTCTCTCTCTCTCTGTCTCTCCACACTACTACATCTAGCAAAATAAAACTCGATACTCGCACACATAGATAGACACAGACCCACCCGCTACACTCCCACATCGCTAGCTAGCTCTCTCTCTCTCTCTCTTTCTCTCTTTGAGAGGGGGAGTGTATATCGCATCGGAGCTGATGCTGCGCGCGGGGGCCACTGCTATCTCGCTTGCTCGCGCACATCGGCGCTTACGCACGCGCGCGCCGGCGCGCAGGTGCCGTCGTCGTCGTCGCCGTCGCCGTCGTTGCCGCCGCCTCAGTCGGTCTCACGCCTCACGCGTGCGCGCACCCGAGCGAGAGAGAGAGAGAGAAAGAGACAGAAAGAGAGAGAGAGATAACAGCTCCGCCCGCTATATACCGCGAGGACACGCGCGTTTGTGTGTGTGCGAAAGTGTGCAGTATATACCGTAAGAGAGGGAGAAGGAGAGTAGAGTGCGGGCGATAAAGGACGAGAGGAGGATTTCGAGTATAGTGCGCGTGTATAGTTCGCAGGAGGAAGGAGGTGAAGACAGAGGGACACGTAAAGACAGAATTGGTGGAGGAAGAGGAAGAGAGGAAGGCTGAGAGGAGCAGCAGCCGAGATGCCGCGAGCGCAATGGTGAGGAAGCGTGAAATGTGACATGATGGCGAGAAAGAGAGAATGAGAGAGAGAGTGAGAGTGAGAGCCGCCACGGCCCTTGCGAATGACATGTACAGTTGGGGGTGAGTAGTTGTTTTTTTTTGTTATCAGTGATTCGAGGGTTACTGCCAAATGTGCGAAAATCGAATAAGCTGGAAAGGAGTGTTGTTGTTCTTGAAAGTTTTATTGAACGTGCGTTTAACATTGACCGTCGTTTGTGTATTGAAAGAGCGTCATAGAATAAAAAAACTTGTCTATTGGCATTTTCGAGTAAACTAAATGAAAATTCTTTCGTGTTCCGAATTTTATTGATTCAGCAATTTTATAAAGTCACTTTCGCAGTATTGTTCTATATGTCAAGCATGTAGTTTTATAGTTGGAATCGTGTTGGTAGTAAAACCGTCGCTTGTTTTGACATTTTACTGTATTCAATAAAGTGATTCAATGAAATTGCTGATATAAATTTATTGATATATAGAGAACTTACTGAAAAGTTAGTCAAAATAAAAGAAACAATTACATTTTCAAAAATAAGTATAATTTTACCCAGAACGTCTAAGAATATATAGTTAAGCCATTCACTATTCTCAGCTAATGAATGAACGTGCAGTGTAAACACGACGGCAATAGACCGCGTGCACAATACGATAAACGTGTGTACCACTATTTTTAGCCGATAATCGTTCGTAAAACGCGTCTCTTTTCCCGCATGCCGCTCCATACCTCGCGCATTTCACACTTCTCTACATATTGCATGCATATTACCAAACCACGCACGTATTCGAACTTTCACTATATATATATACGAATAAAAGAAAAAAAAAAGAAAAATCACACGCACCCGAATGCTATCGCATCGGGCAAAAAGCAATTAACCGCGACGCTTTGCATGTTAAGCTCGTGTGCTATAGCTGCACTCTCGCAAAATAATCGCGCAGCAACGCTCGTTTTAATAGTTTTCTCGCGCCTCGCGCGCGTATCGCATATAAGCGTATAATAAAAGCCGTCGTGCGCGCGCGCAATATGCAAAACACGGTGCGAACTATACGCACAGAAGTCGTTATAAAAAGAAGAACAAAAAAAAACGAGTGAAAACTTTTGCGACGAGTGCATAGGAAATACCGCACGATCTCGCGCGTTCAATTTTACGAACCACTTCACTTTTTTTGTTTTAATAAAAAAAAAGGAGGAGGAGGAGGAAAATTGGATTTGTACGGCTGTTCAGTCGCTGGAACTCATATATTGATTGGCGAAAATTCGGTAACGGCGCCGAACATCCGCGTGCACGCGCGCGAAAATTTGAATTATTTATGAGGATTCATATTGAGTTGTCAGTTATGTGTCATATATGCGAGCGCTAGCCGTAAAATATATACGTAAGAACACGTGTAACGAACAGCAGTCGATAGGCGAACGGATAATAGCGTTAAAATGAAACTGAACGACTAACGTTTTTGCGTGTGTGTATATATATGTATGTGAGAAAGTGATGAAGTTTCGACGACGAATTTATAGCGCGTGTTTTATTTTTTCGGTTCCTTTATTTTATTGTCGGATTGTGCTCGCGTGCGTATGTTTGTTGGGAAAATATGTACTGGTTAAATTCGCGTCGAGTGGGAAAATATTAAGTGCAGGCAGGCGAGAGTGTGTGAGAAAACGAGAGAGAAAACTCGAAAATCTGGATATTTTAATCGCATTGTTTTCAAACAACCGTTTTTTCGTTTGTACAGGAGCTATTTCTGAACCGTGTAATTTATTGAATACTGAATTTGACGATCGTAATTTATTGTCTTTGAAATTTATAAACGTGTATATGCTTGCTGAAGTCGCTGTGAATTATTGTACATTTATACAATGAGCATAAAAATGTTTGTGTATTTAATTTTTTTTTTTTTTTTTATTCAAGTTAATATACCATAATGTGTATTTTAAGAATTTTTAACACTGCAGTGTACGATAAATCCCTTGTATTTGACACGGATCAAATCGCATAATCAAATTCGAGGAAACAAAGTTCGTTATAAAAATATTACAAAAATTCCCGGAGTTTAATAAAAATGACCTAGTTTCGGACACAAAAGTTTTAATACGCACGCATATTACCCTTATATACATTCAAGTGCATGCGTCTATCAAAGTATTTTCAACCGCAAAGTATATCCTGAAAATGTATAATTTTTATAATCAAAACCAACCACTTTTCCATTCACCTTTCAGTATAATATCCTAACAACAAATTTTTTCAAAACCTTTTTTTCCCCACCGCGAACTCACCATAAAATCCATTGTTCCAAGGCGCGATGTTTGCATTGAAACCCAACAAACAAAAACTCCGGTCTATATGCAGACCCAAACAAACGCATACGTACACACATGTACACATGTACAATACTCCGCCACGCGACTTCTCCATCTCTCTCTCTCTCGTGTTTTTCCAGCTCTTATAATTTTTTCCCTCGCCCGCTCTTATCTACCGCTCGCGATAAAATGCGCTCACATGCACACGAGCGCTCGCGCAGTGTGTATAAGACGACGGTACTATTCGTCCGTCGCGTCGCAGGATCTCCCGCGTGTATATATATAAGCGTGGTTTTAAAGTTTCCTTCGTTCTTTTTTTTATCGCACGCCCGAGTAGCCGTTATACGAAGTCGTTATTTCTTTATACGACCGTCGCCGACATCTTCCGCTTCTTGTATACGCGTTTATGTGTGTGTGTGTTTGTGTTTCTGCGCGAGTTTCTAATCAGTTTTGTGGCGGTATAGTAGCGACGGTGTGTACGATAGTAATGAGGCGGGATTTGAAAGTGATTAAAATATTGCGGAGAGAATCGGTGTTTTTGGGTAGCGGTTTGTATATGTATAGTGCGCTCGTTTCCGAAAGGTGAATGAACGATTAGCGTGGTTCTATTAAATTGGTATTATATATTTCTTTGTATATATTTTCGAGTTACAATAGTGCGCGTACAAAATGGTGAACGTTATAATAAAAAAAGAAAATATACATATTATTTTTCTTTTAGAAGTTCGCAAACGCAGTAGCCTAAAGTTTTGTTTTAAAAAAATACGATCACTCGCACTGCCGAGAGTTTTCTCAGAAAACTTTATTATCACCGTATAATCATCTTTATCATCAAGAGACGAAAGCTATTGTAAACAACATTAGCTAACAAAAAAGACTATATCGAAGCAAAAATTACGTCGGTATATATACCTCAATTCACTATGTGTCTCAAAAATCTACCAAAACACATTCACTTACCTGCCGTATTCTCTATATATACCAAATAATTGAACCATTCCAGACTGTCAGGATTTAACAATCTTAATCACATTATATCATCGCTAATGCGTCGTAAAAAAGCTTCCCCTTTTCTCTCTCTCTCTCTCTCTCTTTCTCTACCTCTCTTTTTAGGGAGAGCTTAAAAGCGGTCATTTGAAGTAAAAAGCCCTCGCTCTTTCTCTCTCTCTCTCTCTCTCTCTCTCTCTCTCGCTCCCGACGTGACATCTCAATTTCCCCGTTTAATCCCACACCGCGCTCGGCTCCGAACGCGCATATACACGTAATACGTGTATGTATGTGTCACTGCGCCCGCAGTGACCCCGGTGACAGCAATGAAAAAGGCTTAAATAGATGTTGTACAGTTGAGTTGTGCGCTTTTTTTCGACGACACCTCGAGGATGAGGAAGGACGGTGATAGGCGGGAGTTGGACAGTTTTGGAAGGTTCAAGTGTATTCAAGTGAAATATGTGCATTTGATGAATTATCGTGTTTGAGGGTCGCAGGATTATGTGATTCTACGATATTTCTTTGTATTCTGGCTCACGATTTTCGTTTAAAGTAAAAAGTTCTATTAAAATTATATAATTTTTCGATATTTTATGAACCAATATGTGTTTTTGTGAATATCGCATTAACGGTAATAATCATTACAACTTTGAATGACAGAACCGAACTTTCCAACCTCTTCCCACAAACGATGAAACCGCTTCATCTCCGCCGACAAGATCGACAAGAAGCTGCATGCATATACCTCCAACCAAAACATATCACCGCCCTCGTCACTGGGAATACCTCATTACTTTCGTCCTCGATCTTTGCCACGCGCAGCTCGCGCGCCAACTTCCGCATATTTAATACACATTGCTATATACTTTACTCTCACTAACCAGGGCCCGCGTCCAACAACGAAATTCCGTAACTCCTGCGTACAGTATACGCGCAGTCAACGAACTTCTTCTTCTCCCGCGTGTATATACACGCATCGTATGGGTAGAAAGTTCGGTTGCAAGCGGCGATCTGTAGTAGCCAAAAGTGTATCATAAGTCAATCCGATTAAGATCTATATAACTGCAGTGCGTTGTCGTTTGATTTTTCTTTTTTGAGAAGAGGAAGAGATTTTCGTGATACGATAGTGAAGTTCGCGTGCTTTGTGCACAGAATGTATGTAGTGTGGTGGCTTTATTGTTGTACGTATAATTAGTTGAATGCATATTTGCAGTTGTAGAGAAAGAGAGAGGGAGAGGGAGAGAGACTGATGGAGCTAATGAAATTGGTTAAGAGGATTTTGATGTTGAATACGCTTCAATTGAATCGATTTGCGTGTGGCATTGATATGTATGAGTAGATCTTTTAATATCTTCTAATTAGCAATTAAGTATATATAACATGGTTGGAAAAGTGTTGATGGAAAATTTTATTATAAAAAGCTTATAGAAACTTTCGCAATATTTAATTATATAAGTTAAACCGTTAAATTTATATAACTTAAATTATATAGTGAACTGTGAGAAAGACTATTATTTTGATATGTAATTCGCTTAACAAACATTCACTAAACTCGGGTAACAGCTCTTCCCAACAAAATCACAGAACTAATTATCCTTGATAAATAATAATTAATATATTCTTGATATATACAATTAAAATAAAAATTAATCCAATACTCTGATTAATCACAACGATCATATCCCATTAAAATATACACAAACTCACACGAATTTCGTCAACCGCGTATATAGATTATAATCTCTGCTAAATCAGTCAAATTCGTTTCGAACTATACACTCTCTCCATACGTCCAAACACTCCACTACATCATACACTGCACCAGTACCACGGTTTCTCAAATTCTTCATCTATATACATACCACCACCACGTTTCTCTAACATTATTCACTTCGCCTCTGTCAATCTCACGATGCACCTATACACATACGTTTGCGTCTTCTTCATCGTCTTCCCTCTCTCTCTCTCTCTCTCTCTTTCAAACTCTCCGTTCGCGGTTCATATTTTTGGAACTATCGCGCGGTGAGATTAGCGCCGCGGACGAATATAGCTTCGTACGCGCGTGCGCGTACATGCTTGCGAGAAAAGAAGATTCGTATATATACGCATGCATATATATATGCATGCGCGCGAGAAAAGCAACTTCCGCCTTCGAGTATTGAGATTGCTGTGTGAATGGAAATTACGGCGCGAATTAAGACGAAAGAAGAGCGCGCATGGCTGAGTGATTGGTTGGTGGGAACGAGCGAATGTTTGGATTTCGACAGAGTTTCGGTATTGAATGAGATGAGAGAAATTTTTTGAGGAAATATTTTTTCTTGAGGATTATAATAGAGCAGTGTGAGTTTTCTTTTGAGGATGCGCATCAGCGACTTTGTTATTATTGCAGGGTGAAAAAGAAGTGTGAGATGTTGAGTCGTGATGTGGAAGTGGACATTAAAAACAAATAAATTCGGAGGATAAAAATGTATTCCGTTGAGTAATATATCGAAATATTAATCCGTCGTCCGAAAGATGTCAGTTAATTCTTGTGAAGTCTTAATAAATCGTTTGAATGTCGGCATTTATTTCTACTTTGTAGTATAAGTATAATAAATAGTCTCAAATTTGACTTTTTATCTCCTCTGTATATTATTTGCCGAATAACATGGGGTGGAAAGTAAAACGTAATAATAACAAATCATCATTCATTCTAAAAAAATTTGATAAATTCCCAGCCATTAACCTAGATGATATGAAAAAAAACCGCATAGTCCCGAAATAAGACGGTACAAAGTACCACTTCAACTCTCACCCAAACCCTAACTTCCGAAAATAACTTTTTGTATACCGTAAATACACTTCGCATACACACATGCTTGCGCGCACTCCAAGAATCCTCATTCGTCTCACATTCGAAATCCGTTGCTCTCTCTCACCCTCCCGCGAAGATTCATCAAAAACGCTGATGATAAATCAAGTCGCTCTCTCTCTCTCACACACACTATACACGCACACGATCGGCTTTAAATAATCCTTTTGAATTATCGCACTGTGCGCGCGATCTCGAAAAAGTATAACGCGCTCGGGGGCGCTTCGTTGATTTACGCGCAAATTTTCGGCTCGAAATACACACACACGCACGCACACACACACACACACATACCCATACCCATGTGCCATGCCATTGCGCTGACCCAATTCTCATTATTTTTTTCTCTCCTTCGTATATATAGCGCGTCACGCGAGCCGCTTTTCTTTTTGTTCTCTCTTCTCGCGCGCGCGCGCGGGTGTCTGTGATTTCGCGGATGATTTACAGTGTGAAAACGCGAACGCAGCTCTGTGAGATGCTTATTTTTACGGCTCCGTATGTGTGTGTATAGGCTATACATGCGTGCGCGTCTTTGAAATTTCGTAAGAATGAGGGACGAGGGAAAGGGAAAAATCGTAAATTATACGATTTTATCGGCGCGTAAACTCGTACGGGAATCGGAAAGAGCACTTTTCTGCTCCAGATGCGAGCGCGCGCAGACCGTTGCCCGGCACGATATGGGTGGAAGAGGTGGATATGGCGACGGCTGCTTTTTAGAGCTCTCTTTGTTTATGAATTATTAAAACTGACTGGGGTTCGTGGATGGATCGATGAGATTTTTCTTTCTTTTTTATATATTGGGTTGGGATGTTCGGAGTTGCGTTCAATTAACGTCTCTTTTATTAATACTGAATGTACGCTAACAGCGTCGTTTTTATATTTAATAGTTTGTAGTTCTGATGATAAATATATAGAGAGAATGCTGGTAATAAAATTCATTTGATATTTACATAACGCTCTTAAATTTAATTTAATAATATACATTTTCAGTAAAACAGAGTTCCGGGAAATAAATTTCCTACTGTATAGTTCAATTAAATATTCACGATCACATATTTTTGATACTACCAAATAATCTACTTATATTACATACCTAAATAAAAAAAAATGAACAAAACCCACGATACAAACCCGACCTATACTTGCGTACATTCCACGAATTTTTCCCAACCTCAACTGTATACACAATACCTCGATGTCACCTCTGTACCCGTTTTCTCTATATACCAACTCTCTTGCGCGTCCGCGCACAACCACGACGCGGCCGCAATTTTCGCCGTCGCGCGATTCGATTTAAAATTGGCCAGCCGTCAAAAAACCGACAGCGCGAAACTCTCGTTCCCCTGGGACTTTCCGATCGCGCGATAGAGAAAAAGAGAGTGAGTGAGAGAGAGACCTTTTACAGAAAGTCGACATCGTCTTCTTTGGAAAGTCTCAAGTACGCGCGCTCTGTATCGAGGGTCCTCCAGTTCGCGAAGCTAATTGACGATGGAAGTCGCGCAAGCAAAGACTATACGGTTGAAAGTTGAAAAGAGTAAGATTATATCTTTTTTTTCTACTAATTTGGACCGGTGTGTAATCTTATTTTACTCTTTTTGTTGCTACTGCTGCGATCTAGTTTTCTTACCGCACGGGAATAAATTGCCCATGTCGTATGCGCGTGCACGTTATACAAGTTTTATATATATATATATATATATAAAGTCGAAATGAAAATGTTAGATAATAAAAGACCGAAAATAGCCGTTGTGAGTGTAAAAAGCGCAGCTATATAGCGAGTGTATATACTGTTTGTTGTATGTAGGTACGAAAGTTTACGATGGATTTTTGTTATACGAATATAGCTAGACGTTTAGCAGGTATTATACCGTGGGTAATGTGGGAATGCTGTTTAACGGCGCTCTAAACATTCATGGAACTGAAGTGTTGGGGTGTAAAAAAAAACTATCAACACGCACTTCTGGGCGATTTGCCAGTGCTCTGTACATTCGATGAGTTCAATTGTTACCTGAAGTATTGTAAAAACATCTTACGCTAACTGCACAAATATCTTTATACAGCTTAATTTTATATTCGCGGATAAAACATAACTGTTGCAAAGCATTATAATAAACGACAAAAAATTATATACATCCGTACGCATAAACCTTCGCTATAAATCACGTTCCGATACACTCGACGCTTATTACACCCCCCCCCCCCCCCACCGCCGCCAAAGGAAAGACATTCCAAGACCTCCGGGCAACTTCGCCCATAAAAAACTTCGGTCCCTTAAAAATTTGATAAGCCCGCGCTAATTGAAGAGCCTCTCCAGTCGATACTCACCCACTCTCCTTCCTCCTTTTGCCTCTCTCGTCGTACCGCGAGTGAATTTTTCATCGGCTCGAGTTGGCTGCTGGCCAGCCTCCTAAGATATTCCATTCACTCCGGATGACATCGTAAAGCCGTTAAGCGCGCGCGCGCACACACACACACACACATACGGCAATTAAAAAGTGCTCCGGTGTTGGTGTAGGCGTGGTCGCACACCTTGCTATGTATATATATACAGTGTGCACACGTAGTACCAATGTGTGTGCGCAGGGTTTTCGAGGATTCTGTGGGAATTTATGGCAGAAGTTTTTGTGAAAGAAAAAAAACAATAAAAATTGTTAAAGTTACCCTTGTAGGTTGCGGTTTCGCAAATGCCTCTTAGATTAGAAAGTGGGTTTATAGTTATATTTATTAGGACAGCTAACGTTTTGATATATATTTTCCGGAAGGTTTTTTATAAGGTTTTTTTTAATTCAATATGTTTATAGGGCTTTACGGAATTCCTCGGTAAATTAGACAAAGGCATCGATAAATTAAGGTGATTTTATGCAAGGCTGTACGAAAAAAATCTCAAAGTATAGCAGTATCTAAAATATATTGTTGAACAGAAAGTTCACGATTATAATTTTAAAATAATATATTTATATATTTTAAAGCTATTTGGGCAATAACAATTTGATAATTTATTTTGTTGCTTTGTTTTTGAAAGATTTTTCATGCGGCAATGGCTAATGGCCACATATACACATTATTCATTTAGCTAAATACAAAATTTATCCTTTCATATTTCAAGTTAATCGCGGATTATATACGTATACGCATATGATCATCGACACAGCGTGTGTATACAGATAACAGAAGGATTCGTTCGAATGACTCTCAGATGGGCGAAATGTAATAATTTTACAGTATCACTTTATTGTATTTCCGCGTCGTTGATTCTCTCGTAGCGGCAATAAACTCCCGCGGCAATAACGTCGCACCACGTTCCCTCGATATTACCAGAGCAGTAACTTTCGTTTTTCGCCAATATCGCTATTTAAAAAAAAGATAAAATAAAAATCACGGCATTCAATTATTTAAACGAACAACGATGTGAAAAAAATTCCGTTAAATTTTTTCCAAAACTTGCAATTGCCATCACAAACCAAGAAGTGTCATATTGGTTTGTATATACGGTGTCCAATTAATCTGAAATATGATCAGCAAAACTGAAAGACGCAAATCATTGTCCTGTACTCAACACTGTGCAAAACATTCCTCGACGGCACACAACTCGGTATATATATACGCAGAGCGAACACATTCCATCCGACATCCGTAATTGATGAATAGGTAGTCCGGCGCCCGCGTGGCTAATAATTGGACCGAAAGTGCCATCGACAATAGCCTTCCGCTCTTCCTCTCACGATCGATTAATCGCCACGCTTTATAAGCTCGCGACCCGAAACGATAACAATCGCACATATCTATACAGCTACCATACATATACACATATTATACACGTGAAAGGAAGAAAAAGACGACGAGCAAAAATTCATTTCACGTGATATGTATATTATATATATGATGTTTGCAATAAATGGTTTCCGCGGGCTATTTAAAACTGGCGGGCGCTGTCGAAGGGAAACGAAAATTGGCGCGCGCGTACGTATATACGTTATAATATACACATACACGTTTTGACCCGCGTGTATATTACGATGGCGATTTGACGACTATACGCGCTGAGTTTCGCGGAACGATTAATGAGCTTCGGGGAATCTGTTGTTGTTGGAAAATCATAACGTTGTTCGTTGACTATACAGCGACCATCATTTTACGCGTGTATATAATACGCGAATGTCTGTAGAGGTACGGTTATTATTGTTTCCGTGACGTTTTCGGATGATTATTTTGGTAAATTAATTAGCGTGTATATGTGTATAGGTAGCTGTGTGATGTAACGATCGTAGAACAATGCTTGATCTATAGTGACGAGAGAGAGAGCATGCAAAAAGATATAACTGTAATTTGTATCGGAGCTGTAATGGAATTTCGTTACAGTGCGGCTATGCGCGCACGCGCTTTTGTGTCATGATCTCGATCGACGTGTTGACTTTCAAAACACAAACAACAGAGATGTCAATTAGTTTATGCAACATAACAGGTGTTCCGGACAATCAAGCGCTGCAGTTTATACTCTACTCTATGCGAAATTCCAATATTTGTCGAAGTGTATATATTTTTTTACGCGTTATTTTTCAAAGACTTTTAATTACGAGGTGTAGATTAAAACAAAAAAGTTTTCTAATTTCATCAAGTCACGTGAATATGCTGCTAAATATTTTTAAAAAATTTCATTTACAAACGCCCATTACGTCAAAAGTATGCTTGACAAAATTAAAACGGTTTCATTCAATGAAAACGGTTTCTTTTTTTTTCATGTAGTATATAAGTATAGCAGTCTCATTTCGTTGGTAGACATTTTAAACGCATTCTTTCAAATTGAACGAATGAATTTTAATTGCATGCCACACGTGTCGACATAATTTCGTATAGTCAGTTATAAATATAACGTAATTCACTTCAAATTAATGGAATTACTTCAGAGCTGTTTTAAGAAAAGTATATTTAATATTTTTAATGATGTAAATTATATTTAAGGAGAAAAGTATTAACGAATAATGGATTATTTAAGGTTTTAAAGCATATTAATAAATATTGCATCGCTAATTGTATCAATCAAATCGATGTGTATATCGAAGTACTTTAATCAACAAAGAGCTTGAAATATTAATAAATGACTCCTTTTTACGGTTCGCGTGTCGGTAAAAGTCGAATTTGTATTCAGAGGTTGTTTTTATACGTGTAATGAGAGGCAATGTTCTTTTTTTTCCAGGGGTAAAAAAAAATTATTAATGCTCTGAATGGATATGTAATGATTTCGGGATGTGAAGTAAACGGTTTTTTCTCTCATTTCTCGAGCAGCCTGAAATAACTGCTGTGCGTTTTATATAAATAGTATGAAGGAAATAAAATTTTTACGACGTACTTCTCGTGCGACTCCTAATACTGTCTCACATATACGGAAGCACTTCTGACATATTAATTTGGATAAAGTGCTCACATTTGTTTTTGACGTCAAATAAAAAATTTTCTGGCTTTTTTTTCTCATCTATTGAAAAGTAAGTTATCTAACTAAATAATTTTTTTTCAGAATTTAGTGAATTAATAGTTAAAAATGTTTAAAAGAAATTTTTGTATGTGTATCACAGAAGAGTTGGGAGTAGCTAATTTTTAGAATAATTTTAAAAATCAGTACCAAATGAGGTCATATTAATTCAAAGAATTTCAATCCACTTCAATTAACACATGGTTTAGCTTCAAGATAAAAATAGTGTACTAAATTTTCCTACTCGGCTTATGAATGAAGGTTTCCTCGTAAATAAGGTCATATCGATTAAAAAGCGTTAACTACTAATTTCGTAACCCAAAATGATACACATTTTCGTCAATAGGGGCCAGTCAAAGAAAAAAAAAATTTATATTTCTCCCCTTCCAATTTGTTAAATAACGCTATTAATATTAATAAAAAGCTTCCCTCTTCATTTGCACTTCAAAACCCGCAACGACGCCGTAAACCCAACCCTCCAAAACCATCCAAGACCACAAACTCCTCTCAAAATTCAATTTCCGAATTCAAATTCTTTCCGTCACCCATATATACACATACACGCACATATATGTACAACTTCTCACCCTCCTTGGGCGTGTTCTCTCCGCGTGCGAGTATATATGTATACGGCCTACCGCAGGGCGCTTCGACGGCTATTTCCGATCCAACAACCTATATACATATATATATATATATACACTACTCGTGTATATATATACATCGAGGAACGCGCACGCAAGGTGTGTTTCAACAGGTAGTTGATTCTCCGCGAGCGCCTCGAGTTTTTTTTTCTCGCGCGCGCTCGCAGTGGTATTACCCTTGGGGAGAAACGACGTCGGCGGCTATACGCGAGGCCTTTCGAGTTTTTAATAGCGCAAGAAAAATTAATTTGACGACAGGGAAGGAGGGACGAACAAGAAGGGAGTGTAAGTAGCGTGTGCGAGCGCGCGATGGAATGTGGCATTTTTGGGAGGGAACGACGACGACGTTTATGGGGGATAATTGAGGTGTATATGTATATATGAGTGGGTAGGTTGTGAAGTCTTTTCGTGTATATATATGCATGTGTGTGTATGTGTGTGTGGGTGGGTGGATGATGTTAACTTTAATAAAGGAATTTCGAGAGAAGGTTTACATATATATTTTAGGTACACCACGTCGCGTGTAATTTCGAAATGTAAAGTTTATTAAATTGAGTGAATTTTTATAAGCGCATTACGCGGATAATATAACCTTGTTGATATAGTGGAAAATTCGCTTCTTTTGATAGACGACCAGCTGTATGTATATATACCTCCTATCTCTCTCTCTCTCTCTCTCTCTCTCTCTCTCTTTCTCTCTCTCTCGCTTTATAACGCTAATGCAAGAGAATTTCATCGTTTTATTGCTCGACGCAGAACAAAATAAAAAAAAGAACGAAGTACGGACTTCCCGGTAATATGCAAATTTATTTACTCTTTTTGAATTTTTATTCCACCTATTTTTAACTCGGTTTTCATAAGAAAAAATGAATGCTTTATATTACACAGCTATATGTATATAAGCACTATATTCAATACTCATCGCTTTACGGAAACTCTTCAATATATATACCACGGAATACCAATAATATTCGGTATATATATATATATATAGGAAAATAAAAAGATTAATCCGAAACCATCCACGCCCACGTGAAACGTCATTGAAGCCTGAGGGCGAGAGACCCAATTTCCTACCGAAATCATCCATTTGTCATCCATTCATTACCCATTATCGCAGCGCAAATAGAATTACCACAAATATACGCACTAAACGCTCTCTCCCTTTCTCTAATCGTACATATAAAATTTTAATATCGTCCTACGGTTCCCTAAAAATCGCCTCTCGATACGATTTCTCCTCGTTTCCCCTTCACACACACATACACATCGTAATGAGAGAAAATCGCTCCGATATACGTTCCGTAAAGAGGCGTAATTACTATTTAGCACGGCGCGGGGATGATTTTCCCGGGGAAAATGAAATGAGAGAGAGAGAGACTCCTTTGCTTCTACTACTCCTCGATGTTTGTTGCTGTGTGGAATCGACGCGGCAATCCCAGATTTTATCGATCGATCGTACAGGCGCGCGTTACTTTGAAATGTACGCTAGTTATCACTGATAGAGTAAAGTGGGCGCGTTTATGCGGTATGTTTCTTCATGGTTGGAGGGGCGATAAGGTGATCTTTTTAGTGGTTTAGAGAGGGAAGAGAGTCAAATTGTAAACGAATAGTACAGAGCGTAAGTTATGAATACGATTGACTAACATCCAGCTGCAATCAACTCATATATATAACGAGGCCAATTAAAGAAAAATGATTAAATAATATAATATTCTGTATATATACGTGATTCGAAGAAATAAACTTCTACCTATAAACTCAATTGTTTACGAAAACGTCGAAAAAATACGAACAAACCTATATTCGACCCTCTCTCGGATATCTTATATAAACCCTAATGCTATCCCTCAATAAATTCTTCCCAAGAAGAGCGCCGAGAATCCCCAATCTTCGATCGCAATATTTATGCGCCATTTTTTTTCTCTTCCCCAACTAAAAAAAAAAAATTGATTCCACACCGTATACACCTATACCATCCACGTATTAGCCTAAAGAAACTTATTTCAACTATATATACATATAATATACACAATAAACGTACATAGTGTGTATATACACCATAGCCGTTAAAACGTCACCTCGCGTTAAATCAACCCTCGGCTATATAGTCCCTTGAGTGAGCACACCAGTCAGCTTTTGTCCCCTTATAGAGGCGACCGTTGCGGAGGTGAAAAAATTTGCGTGCACGCAAATAAACTGTAATTATATACATGTACGCGTGGAGACATGTCTCCGTAGGGAGAGTATCGTATAGTACGTGTGCGTGTATAAATAAAAGGTGTTTGCAATTATCAGTACGGCCTTAATTGCCATGCGATGGGCGCGACGATGACGACAACGACGATTTTCATTATATATACGTCGTCTTTGAAAGCGGTAAAATTTTCGGCTATGTACACGAGTGTTATATAGGCGAGCACGTTTATTTGATGAAAACTGAGAGAAATGGAAGAGGCAGAGAAAAAGTCATGGCGGTATTTTCTTTTTTCACGTAGGCACGGAAGTTCATTTTCCGCGCTGCCAGGCTTTCGCTTTGATCTCACAGTTACGCAATCCGTACGCCGTTTCTTTTCATGTTCGCTTTGGGTTTTCTTTTTTTTTTCTCTCTCGCTTTACGGGGAGGCACAGGGATCGCGATTTCTACGCTTTAACGAAGCGACGGTTGTGACGCGCAGTGTATATATATATACGTGTTGAGTAAAACTGTTGTGGGATCCTCGCGGTGAACGCTGTAGTCGTGGGTTGTGAGAGGCTGTTGGGTCTTTGTACAAGATTAACTGGTACTTTTGGTATATTGTACGTTTGTGATAAAGTTATAATCGTAGATTTTATAATAATTCTTTGTACTTGTATAAACTGATGTATAAATTTATTTATAACCGTTTAATCATTGTATTATAAATGATAAATAATTATATGAAAGTTACTTTCATTCCACGAGACTCTCAGCCCTATTTCTTTCACTATTCGTCACCACAGTTAACCCTTTAAACCAACTCCTTGCTCGCGTGTCGCCTTCCATATACCAACAGCAGCGTCCGTCGTTTCGCACGCCGCTCCCTCGTCGATGCTCAAGGTCGGGACGACGACGCGCAGGTTGAGCGTCACCATGGCGACGATACTTCGGTGTGCGCGAGGGAGAAAGAGAGAGGATCGCTTTTTCGGTGTCCTTTCTTCATATGCTGCGCTTCGCGTGCGCACGTGGAACGTATATAGAGAGAAAATGAAGATGATTTCGGGAGTAAGTAGAGGGGTGTCGATGAGGTTTTAAAAACGGTGTATTGAGGGTTTTGGAGCGTGGTTGCGGGGCAAACGTGCTTGATATGGAGGTGATACAGTTAGCTATTTCATTAAGGGTGATGGGTCGTATTTTAAAGTGGGCACTAAACAAATTTTTAAGGAAAATAAATCTTTCCAAGTTTCACGTCGGTCCAAAGAGATTAAATATTAATTTCATTTATCTTCATAAGTATAGGTAACCAAGTCAAAGAGTCTGCGAACAGACAGCACAACTCTTGATTAAAACACACTGTCAACTTTATCTATTTATATATATGCATACGAAAATCGTCATTCGCAGCTCGCGTAGACGATAAACAACAACTCGCGGCCAATTATCCTACTTCTTCCAGATCCCAGAGAAGAGAAAAACATCTGGAAATTGCCGTCATCCTCGAGAAAGAGACCAAGGGAGGAGAGATAGAGAGAAAAAAAGACCTCGCGCCATTGTGCGCGCGTGGTATATATATACACATACAACGCTCTCTCGATTGCATAATTTTTCTTTATTCAGCGCGGCAGTTTGTCTTGTATGCCACCACTGCCGTCGTTGCCCATAAACTTGCCAATTGTGTGTATGTATGTGTGTGCGTGGGTATATATACATGTGCACATGCATAAACATCGCGGCGCGACGACGGCGGCAGCTTCGATCCTTGGCGACGAGAGACTCGTCCTTTTTCGAGTATTATAGTATAACGAGCGCTGCATGCGCATTTCGAGCGCGACCCGAGAGAGAGAGAGAGAGAGAAGTGGTCTCGACGTCGTGCGGATTTTTCTCTGGGTTTTAATTGTTTCGCGCGCTGATGATTCGTTTTTTTGGTGCCATCGAGGAATACAGCGAGTAGCGTCGTTATTTTATTCATCTTAATAAAGAGTTATAAGTTATATTGAGTAAAAATAATGATTTTTGGTGACATATTTGTTTATATGAGCAACATTATATACATTTATTTTTTCTGCGCAGTATAAATAAGGAAAACTGTTCGCGTACGTACACGCGGACCTCATCATATAAAAAGAAGCGAATACGGTTATAATACACTTGGACTTGACGGGATAACGCTAACGATGCATATACATACGAGTACATACATATACGTTCAGTAGAAAAAGTCGGACACGACAAGACGCACGCGATATGTGCGTACATATATATGTACCTCGTGGCGCATTTCAACTTATTTATACATGCGACCTCTTGAATCCTCGTAATTTCGTCCCTCATCATATATACACACACACACATATACATTCAGTATATTCCTTATTTTTCGCAATTAAATAATAAAAAATAATAAACCACAAAAAAAAACAACAACAACCTGTCGTATATATATATACAAAAGAATCTTTCCCGACAATAATCACGAATCTTATACAAGATCCTCGATCCACGTACTTATAATGTAAGAAGAACTCCTGCGTATATATATATACTTCGCGGCATCAATCTCTCATTATATGCTTGCGTGCCGTTGGCATTAACCCAGACGCGATAAGAGAGAGAGAGAGAGAGAGAGAGAACCACCTGCGCGTAAACCCTCTTATATACGCGCGGTGATGAGATGCTTACGTATATATATATACACACACAAGTATTCGCGCAAGATTTCGTACGTCACGCGGGCCTGCCGGCTATGCGCGCGCGAGCGTAATAGGTATATATACATCATGGATAGAGCGGGTGTGTATAGAAATATATATGTACATGCATAAAACGGTGGATTATCTGTTTGCTTTTGGCTGGGAAAATGCTCGTCAGTAGATGAAAAGGTATTTTTGGTGTAGTAGAACGAACAGATGATTTTATACATATGTAACAAGGAAATGAATATTTTCATTTTATTTCTTTTCATTTTTCTATCTTATATTAATCATTAGAATTATCAAATAACTTTTCCTACGTATATTAACAATCTCAATTCAATCATCCACAACCACACGTTAAACCACTTACTCCTTACCGAAAATTCTATTCCCTCAGTCCATATACATATATATCTACCCATCATGGCATAGTATACAGAATCATCTTATTACGTCTTTCAACCCTTCCGCTCAAAAGAGCCGCAGTGTACCACGTCCCTCGAAAATGAGCAAACTGCGCCGTTCCCATTGAAGCGAAACCTCGCTCTCACAAAAGGGAGCGACGAGGAAAAGAGAGAGAGAGAGAGATAGACCTCGCCGAATCACGCGCCGACGCGTGCCAAGTGCACGTCGTCGTTGCCGCGACTGACGCAAACGCGCTATAGTGCGCGGGTACGCGCGCGCGTCTTTTCAACGAGAACTCGCGTGTTAAGCTCCATGTGTGTGTATATATGTGTGGAGAATGTGGGGGATGGAATTTGTTTGGTACGAGCGCCGGGATGAGTGACGCGACGACTGCCGTGTATGCGCGCGTGGGAGGTGCGAGTGTGCGAACTACTATAATATAAAGATGTTTTTTTTTCTCGTTTCCTTACTTTAAGAGGGTGATTGGTATTAGGTTTGAAGAAATTATGGGAATTCGATAACGAATGTTGGAAACCGTAGAATAAAAATGTCAAGTATAAATTATCTATTTTTTTTTAGCTAATTTTATGATTACATATAAAAATGATGAACTATTTTTATTTAATTATGTGATGATTGAAAGTCAATTTTGTATAGATCTTGTAATATTCATAGTTTAATTTCTAGTAATTTTAGGTAATTCAATTTTATGTACATTATTATATACATCATTTTTATTTAACAATTCTCCGATTTAATTAACACGTTGACTATAAAATATTGTTCATTTTCAACTAATAAAATGATTAATCAAAAAATTAAAAATTTCACTATGTAAGTCGACGAATAATTTGAAATAAATTAAAATAAAACGAAATTGTAATTTTATAAAGCTATATAAAATACGAGTAAACGATTGAGGAAATTCAATTAATTTATCTCAATACACCGCTATTACTCGGCTGCGAGCTTGTAATAAATGATATGTACACTGACGTTTATGGAGCGAAATGATTGAATGATGTATTTTTATCAGGTATTATATTCTTACACTTTTATAACATATTTATTACTGAAAAATTCGTATAATTAACATTATATATATATATAAATCCTTCTTCTAAAAAATAATTATAAATCGTATACTACCTTCCATATTATTATTGTCATTATTATCAATTATTTTCTTGTAACATTGCACTTTCATATTAAAGAAACCAACTATAGAAACTTCTCCTTTTTAACTAACGCACTATAACCGAAACGAAAATATACAAAATATCGTCGGAACCTCGACCAAACTACACATCACTCTACTTCCTTCTCGCACCCCATAATACAATCTCATCCTTACACTCTTCTCATCTCAAGCTCACGCTATCCCCTTCTCCCATATATACACACACACACAACGCGAATAAAGAACAGAGACGTATCTGGCAGCGAGCCAATCGCGCTCGTGGAATAATGAGGCGCATAATTAAATAGTGCAGTGCCGGCGGTAATTGAAATCGCGCGCCGCGTCTGTCGATTTCCGCGCGTTGACGCGCGAGCGAGCGCACACGTGTCAACGTTGAAGGGATGCGATGGCAGCTAGCTTCTTTTTTTCAGGCTAGGTTTCGTATCAGGCTTGATTAATTATGCCGAGTGGCTGGTTACTGGGTATACAGCAATGTGGGGGGAGGGGGTGTATGTAAATGGGACGGTTGAAGAAATGAGCGATGGTTTGTTGAGTGCTGCAAAAAACCGAGTTCTGGGCGTGGAAATGTTTTTGGGAGGAATTTGCGAATTATACGAAGGGAATGCGGTGATCGATGTGTGTGGGTGTAGATGTGCGCGTTATATATGAAAAATAGATGATCTGAGATGTTAATTTAATTAAATGGTTTGTAGAAGGTAAGTATAGCGTGATTGAAGCGAAAGTGATCAACAATAAAATGACGTCAGTATATATACGTGAAGATTAACTTATTCAAAATGTAACAATTAATTCTGGCATATATTACAAATTAAACTTTTAAATAGCAAAGATAAAAAAATAATATTTAGTGGTTATATACCTCAAAAACTTCGAAAAAGTTAAATTTCTTTTTTATCAAACAGCGAGCTCAATAGAAACATAAAGATTTAATAAAAGAGAAAGATATCGCGAAAACTTCCACTTTAAACTTATCACACTTCCTGCAAAGTACACCTAAGTCCCGATTTATCAAAAGGTCTATTACATTACATCGCATAAAGTAAAAAAAAAATATATAGAATTCCCGAACAGCGGCGGCATTTCCGACCTCCATAAACCAAAACTTTCGGGCTCCGAAATTCCAGGAAACCAAAGTCATTTTATACTTTGATATCGATTTTTCGACGACAGCATGAGAGAGGCACGTGTTGAGATTTTGAAATTTTGAGCTGACACGGTATGTGCTGTCGCTATATATACTCTCCCATGTGTATGTAAGGCGCGACAAAGACGCGAGCGCGGCGGTACCCTCGGCAAACAGTAATTTTAACGAGGCACGCGAAGACGCGCCGAGGCACCGCCGCCAGAAATTGAGGGAATTTCGAGCGCGCGATCTTCATTGTCGCCACGTCGTCGTCTCGTTAATTTTTCTCGCACTTATGGAAAATTCAACTGCATCAAGTCTTCGCTCCTTTTGTACCCACACACACTCTATCTCTCTCTCTCTCTCTCTCTCTCTTTATCTCCTCTCGTAATTAAATCTTTTGAGGTTCCACGTTATACACACACACATACATAGACATGTGGAGAATATGAAATTTCGTTTTGAAGCTAGTTTGAAGGAGAATGTATACTTACGTGCGTGGTTTATATGTATGAATTAGTTTTAAGGTTACACTGCAGTGCTATAATTACAAGCGAGTTTGCAACGTGTCCGCGGTACTGGAGCGATCAAATTTTCGAAAGATTAAGCGTTACACATTGAAATTACGCATGCAGAGAGAAAGAGGAGGCGATGACAGTAGCACAGCTGCGCCCCTGTAATCGATAATAATACACACGTATATATAATCGAGTTATAAGTGACATTTTAATGAGTGCGGCAAATCGGTAGTGACACGTGCAAATCTGCGCGCGCGTCGTTAATCTGGTTTAAAAGGCCGATTGAATTCTATGCCTCGTCGCGTTTATACTCGTATGTATACATATAGATTTTTATCGATATCTTTTGAAAACTTGTTATACGAATAATTACATCAGCCGAGTATTGCGTATTCAAATTATGTCATTAAATAAAATCATTAAATTACAAGATATTGAAATAAAAACAAAACAGATGTTTTCTTTTCCTCTATAACCACAGCAGTGCACGGTAAGCACCTTCATCTATATACAAACAACGTGCCCTTAAAATTAGCATCGACAACAGTGTCCAGTAGTCTCGTTGCTTATATACCATCGCCGTATAGTGGCACTAAACTTTACCACCGCGCCACAAAGAATTAAGAGCCTCGCGAATGATCAATCCACGCGGCTTTTATCGAAGCTATATACGTATATATATATATTCGAATGTATTATGTGTGTATATAGGTATATAGCGAAATGTGTAAAGCGACTATATACTTTCCACCTCCGCTGCAAATCGCCTCAGGCATTAAAGTTTACTTTACGTTATATATATCAAATGCGTGCGCAAACTTTTTTTTCTTCAATCTACCGCTCGTATATTTACTTCCCCTTTGAATGGATATAAAAATGATTCCGCGAAAAGCAGCGTTTGACCGAGCGTTTCCATTCGCGGAATCACGTTATTAAATTGCAGTCTATAGACTCTCGGTATATTACGTATTTTCTATGTTAACAGGGAAATAGGTTCCCTGAAATTACTTCTTTTTTTTAAATTATAGTATATATACAACTTTGTTTCATTATTATTATACAATAGCTTTACATGTAAAACAATGCGGTATTAATCAAACTTCGTTATTGGCAATATTATATTTTATACCATTCGATTTTAATTAAAGCTAAAAATTTTTCCTATGAAATGAAATAACAATACAAAAACATTCTCTCCCCGAATTCCAACCAACTCTTTGCGTGTGTGCAATTAATCGCGAATACGCGCGCCCGCACTAACTCCATACTCTTACACAGCGCGAAAATCAAATCCTCAGCTCGCGTTGAAATAGACTTCTCTCTCTCTTTCTCTCGCCTACTCGTAAAAGCCACGGCAATGTGTCTATCCGAATGCGCGCGCGCCACGTTATTTATTTACGGCGCTGCACTTTATTCGAGGATTTAATATCGCGCGAGTTACGAGCAGTCGATTCGCAGCCCGCGTTCCGTTATCCGGTGTATATAGGGAGAAGAGGGAGGTGCTTGCGAACGTGTCGAGTGCGGTGTGATGGGGATGATTGAATTTTTGGGTATGCGCACGGAAAAAAATTTCCCACTGTTACTACACGACAGCTACCATAGCAGCGCCCTCCCAGCTCTTCAATGGTGAGTCTGCCAATTTGGCATACTCAGTATGCCAATGACCAATTTTGCACGAGCACTGCTCGGAAAATCGATAAAACAATCGACTGTCGCAGCTTTTACGTGAAATTGGCAGACTGATTGTGCCAAAAGGTCGCAGTCACTGCTCTAAAATAATATGTACTTAATGTAGAAGATTTCCTGCAGTCACTCGAGGAGCTGGAGTAGTCAGTCTAGGAAATTTTTTTCCGTGCGGAGGAGTACGAAAGAATGAAGAATAATAAGGATTCTTTTTGTTGCGAAAGGAAGTTTATATGTGGATATAACGTTGTTTAAAAGTTTTTCAGTGTTTTGTATACAGTAGTATATAAATTTATTAGTTAGACTATTTTAGATAGTATGAGAATATTATATAAATAATTAGTTATGCAAAAAAATTATTGAACGAATTTAAGATATATAAAAGAAAAATATCGATTTTCATTCGCAAACATTTGTCTAATAATATTTTTCTTTCTGTTACAGGTGAGTCGCCTAATCTATCATCTAACCATATTTACCGCACGTAAGTTCAAATACATTCAATCCCCACTATCGATTACGCTTCCCAAACAAAACGTCTATTTCAATCTACAAACATAACGCGTTGTCTTTACAAAAATTCACTTTCTCTGAAAACTTACTTTCCTAATCTATATATGACATTAATATATCAATCACACTCGAGACTACATCAGCTCAGACGCGTAATATTCTAAAACTAACGTACACAGCTAGCTTCTTGAAACTTTCTCAACCCGTTGACGGTATATAAGGTATGACGATCCAAACAATATGTGCGTGTAGTATGCGCGAGGTGCACTTCGCCGGGAGGCGAGGGTTAATCCTCCGCCCGTCGTACACTGGGGATGAGGTGTGCCTTCCGGTGGGGATTGAGTGGAGGAGAGAGAATTCTCTCTGAGTACGGTGGGTTCGTCAAGTTAATTTGGCATTCGAAGTGGTCGGGAAGAATATTTTCTAAGGATATATTACGTGAAAATTGTTGAAAATGTTATATTGTTATTTATTATGGATAAGTTTTGGATCGATGTGAAGTATACGATAATATGTTAGAAAGTTGGTTGGATAAAAGTTTGATTAATTTTAGAGCGCATTAATACAACTTTCCAAATTAACACTTTCTATACTGTCCTATATATATCAGTTCGGGTTGTTAAATATTAACAAATTTTGTTTATTTTATGACATTGTAAATGTAGGATAAAAACACTGTTACTATATGAATTAACGTATTTCTTTGAATTTTAAAAAGATAAAACAGTTTTATTATAATTTAGATATTTTTAAAATTCTTACTAAATCACTTCGAAGTTCATCACGATCTTTTAATATTGCACAACTAGCTACCCCATACTTTATTATAGTATACAAATGTTACATCCTAATCGGTACAACTTAAATTAAAACTATTTTCTGTAACGCAATACAAAATATATAGAATAAACCTCACATCAATTCATAATTATAACCACTTCATTCACCGCAATCGATCCGCAACAATACCACTTTCAATCAATACCTACACATCCCACCATCTCTATACATATATATACATTTAAACTCGCTCCCTAATCACACCATCGCGATCATCCTCACTCCCGTCGGCGATATCCATCCCACATATATATATATATATATAGCTCTGCATTGCGAGATACCTATACGCTTTTACCTTAATTATCCGTGTGCGCTTCGCATTAACGAGCCTATAGGGAGTCGCGAAGACATCCTTACATATAGGTATATACACATATATCGCAGGCTCAGTTCAATCGATTTTCGGATTTCGTGATGCGATGACGCGTATAAGGTATATAAGTTTTACGGGGCGGCGATAAATTTTAATTGGACGCGACGCGCACGCGTTTGTTCGGATGGTTCATTAGTCGTCACCGCCGCCGCAACGGGTTAATGGCCTTTTTAATTAACGGCGAAGGGCCAAGGCTGGGAATAGACATGATTGATGGTGTGTGTGTATATGTATGAAAGGGAGGGAATTGCGTGCGTGTTCAGGTATTTTCGGCCGCGTGTTTAGGCAAATTTTTTCGTGCGAGCTGTGTACGGTTTTCGGGGGATAATTTTGTTAAGTGGAGTGGTTAATGCGCTCCGGAATGTCGCTGTTGTTTAATTGCGGGGAAAAAAAACTGATAATAAGGTTTAACAGTAGGTACCTAGTTGGTGGCAGATCACTTTATGATTGTAGTGTTGGTTAATTTTTTTTCAAAATTAAATCATTTTTAACATATTAAAAGATGATGGATGAATATATTTTTATTTGTAGTCTAGGTACCGTTTAATGGGACAAGATTTTGGGATGAAGTAATACTAAGTCAATGTTAATCTTAAAAGTAAACGTAAAGTGAAATAAAAGAAGTCACAGTTATCGGAAAGACAAATTAAGTGTTTACTTCGTTCACAACTATTATATCAACGTACATGAAATGTAAACAGTATGATACGTTGACACGCACCATTGAAATATAACTTTTGAGAAAAACTTTTCATTACTTCTTTATTTAAAGTCCAACTATTAAATTCTAAATGGACAACATAATTGTATAAATATAAAATGAAAAATTATTAACCGAGAGGAAGTCATTTTTTACTTTGTCTCCAGCAGTAGAGTAGCTATTTTAATGGATTGTATACAAATACGTTTTAATGGGTAGGGGTCTTTTTTTAATTCTTTTATAAGATTCAAAAGAAAATTAAGATTAAATAGAATGATCTATGTAAAAACCTATGTATTAATGAAAAAATCTTAAATATTTTTCAACGATTCCAAGAGATATTATAAGAACGAATGAAAAGCATTCGATGAATAACCAGAAAATAGTAGCAACTTTTTTTCTCTTTGCAATGTATACACATTTGAAACGGGGACTGCACGAACAAGAATCCAAAAATTGTACAAACACTAACTGCGAGAATGTCAAAGGACACAAGTAGCGAAACTTTGCGCGCGCGTATGCGCGGTTTTCCCTTTTCAACGTCGATTTACATAACAAAGAGCGCGGAACTTCAACGCCAAGGCGGATTCTCGTGAAAAATAAACGCATATGTTTAATATGTGTCTCGTTAAAATTTTATTCCCATTCTAGTGAGCCGGCATAAAGAGACGCGCGTATTTTTTCAGCTTCAAAAAGCTGTACATGAAAAATGATGAAGTAACACATTTTCATTACCAAAATACTTTATTTTGTATAAAACAGCATTTCTGGAAATTTATCTGAACACGAATTCTCAAAAATTAGGCATTTCAAGCTAGAACAAATCCTCAAAATACTAATCACGCTCGTGATTTCGCAAATCTAAACCTCTCTTGCGCGTCCCAATCCTGAACGAACCCGTGCCTTCTGTTCAAAGACAGATTTTCTCCTTCAGCCAAAAGGCTTTGTAAGCGCGCAGCGCAATGAAGTATTCATTAGCTGGGCGCCGAGCGACCATTAAAACGCGCCGGAATAGAGAAGGGGTCCCTGAATTTATTAGCGAATCCTATGAAGAGATATCGACTCGTTCCGCATAGATGGGAGATGTTTGTAAGAAGTCTAATGTATATAAATGAATTTTTATCAAAATCATAAGATAGTGTTTCATCAGTACATTTATTATGTTTTTCTTATTAGAATAAAATGAAATATTTAAGTTTACGGTTGAACTGTAAAACAATGCAACGCTGTTTCTAATTCACTGGCGCACTTTGACGTAAAACCCCTTGAAATAGCAATGATAAGCATTAATAATTGTTATTAAGTTTTTAGTTTAATTAAGTTACATTAAAATGTATGGTTTTTTATTCTCAGACTTGAAGGATTACAAAGTTTTGCATACATTTAAACAATATCTTTAATTCTCAGTTTTCCATCAATTGCTTTACATACATTTGTAAAAAAAAGTTCTAACTGAATAAAAATAAATTCTTCACAGCAAAACACGTTTAACTACGAAACAACAGCGATGATACATATTTTTCAGAAATCTTTTGTTTCACATACACATCTACTTATAAAATAGTTCTAGTTAAATAAAATTATGAAATTTTCATAGTACAATACGTTTTAACGTAACATGACAACGCTCAAACAAAGGCATTTTTTATACGATTAAAATAACTCGTCAAATACTTTCTTATACTTACACACCCGTAAACGCGAATTTAGATCAATAAAAGTTAAATAGTATAAAAAAACTCAGTGGGTCTCGAATGGATTCGGGAACGGTATGATAAGTAATATGTCAGATCTATAATGATCAATCGCAAAGCACTTACATTCGATATCTGAATAATGAATGTAATCAATACTTTGCGTCTCCTCTCCTTCGTACCAATGAGCTTCCTTATTATCTAACTGTATCTTCCTAGCCTTCACGACATACTTCTCTACGTCTTTTATAAAGTCCTCGATTTTTACCAACGAGACGACCCTTAGCACCGCGCCATCCTTTGTCTTGAAAACACTGTTGTCAATCTTCTTCAAATCTTTATAATTATACGAATGAAATAATACATCATTTAAGACGAATCTCGCGTAGGCATTGCATTCATGGACCGTTATTCCGCACATCTTCTCGAGATGTTTCTTGTCTTTACGTTGAAGTCTCACCTTCGTTGGCTGACCAAGTGGCCTGATCCCATCACCAAAAATAAAACAGCCCTTAATTCGGCAGGTGTTCACCGTGTTTATGAATTCATCAAGCATTGGACTGTCCGAAGTAAGTACGGTCTCCGAATGCTTGAGTACATAGCGTATTTCTGAAAAGATTTGGATAACTCGCTCGGAGACGTGATCGCTATCCTTTTTATGATTCCCTCTCTGAAGTTGACTGTGCACCATGCCAACAAAACGACGATACGGAAAGCTCGACCAGGCCCAAAGCGCACCATAGCGCTGAATAAAGTGTGGCAAATGCTTTAGCTGATGTAGCTTCTGTAGATTCTCATGCGATAGGAATATTTTAGACCCATACAACGTATAAGCAACCTGGAGGAAATAGTTGAAATGAGTACGAGCATCCTGAAATATTTCCTCAGTTATCGTTGACTTTGAGAATAAGTGTAATGCCTTGACCAGTGACATCCAGTGCTTATAGTAATTGTCAGGCAGTAAATTATTTAGGCAGTGCTGCGAAAAATAAAGAACAAAGTTTCGCCAGTCACTCGCTGTGTACAGGTTCCATTGCAGCACCGGTATGCGCGTCACTTCACAAGGCCTTTTGATGTTTTTCAACTTCTCGTTAAGTATTTTCAGCTTAGTTGGGTCTAAGTAGAACATGTCATTTCTGTAAGCTGAATCGAACCAGCTGGTAACGATCAGCTTACATACACCTAAGAGGCAAGTATCCACGTAGTCTGGAGGAAACGATTCAACAATATTAATATCTTCATGCAGCATTACGACGGACGGACCTAGCACACCCTTGACTATCTTTCCACATTTTACAGCAAGCTCGCAATGCTTCATGTGTAGGTCAGATGTTCTGAGATTATCTTCTGAAAATGGGATTTTTTTGTCTTGTTTCATACAATATGAGCAGTTGTATGATTTGAACGACGGAGCGGTGTTGAGAATAGAGGCTCGTATATCTGTATCTACAATGCAAAAAAGCGTGTGGAATTTAATCGTGATAGGTTGCCGATTGTTGTAAGTTGTGCAAGTTAGTCCATTGACGCGCAAATCTATTAACTCGCCGATGAAGGGATCTAGAAATCCGTTCATAGGCTTGTTTATGCCATACCGAAAGCCGCAGAGAAAGACATTGTTAATGCGTTGCAGGTAGGGTAGCTCGTTCACCATTACCTGAAGCAAACACATAATTTCAGTAGAGCCCTTTACAGATACTTTCATCTTACTAATATTCCACTGAAGGGACAAATCCGCCTTGCCCATTTTTTTTGACATTTCCTGGTACATTGTGCTTGAGGTAACATCACTTCCATTATGCTTTTTACATAATAAAGGGTATAAATTACTATTGACCAGATCCTTCAGGTATGCTGTCAGTGAACCACTCATGAAACAGCATTCAAGGTCCATTTTCAAACGTTTACGACAAGATTTACAGTAAGCATTTTTGCCGTCAAAATTTAAAATAGCGCTGCAATCTACGCAATAACATTTCATATCAAACTTAAGACCAGTTAATTTTGGTGCTAGATTATCAAGTGGTTCATCTTCGCCTCCATCTGAATTCAAAACATTAAGAAAGCCATGCATAAACGTTAGTCCTGAGTTAAACCTTAATGATATGCATATCAATGATAATTGTTTTTCCTTTATCTGTAATAGAAAAAAATATTTTAGAAAATCGTAAATGAAATATAATGTATATTAAGAAAAAAACTATACGTAATAATGTTGATATTGGAAATATTTATATTGAAAATTTGGGTATATTTATATTGGAAATATATAATTATAATTGTTTTATTGATATTACAGCAAAAATTATTTTAAAATTTGTTATGTTACCGTAACATCTCTTTCATCAGTTTCATCGGATCTTTTACGTTTTCTCTCATTAATCGTATAAAATGGACATTCATTGTAAAAGGAATCATTGTCGTCACTGCTTTTATATGGATCAATATCAGTATCATCAGCATCATCTTCCATCAATAAGTCTCTTAAGCATAAACTTTCAGAATCAGATGGTATGATCTCATTTAATAAATCAGGATTAGATTCTCGACTGAATCCAAAATGTTTCCATAAATAATCATTCTAAAAAGTAAATTTGATTATATTGAATTAAGCAAAAAGTATATTATAAACTTTGAAAGTTGTTACTATTGCTTTTAGTTTGATTGTATTAATAAAAAAAAATTTATTAAAAATCATATGAAAATCTATGATTAATTCTTTTCCTTGATATTGATATTCTTATCCCTATAATACTATTATTCTTCCAAATTCACACAGTAGAAGTAACAATATAAGAATGTTGATACTACCTATTAGGCATAATCCATTTCGATTTTTCCATTTGTACATCGAGGCAACTATTGTTAAAAATCATTGCATTATACTCACCTTTGGTATTAAGCTTGTGTCAAGACAATCTTCAACTGAACATGAATATGTAGGCACCGACATCGCTGATCCGATTCCAATCAATGTATACTTATAGTTAAAGACGTTTCTAATGGTTCGTGATTTTTTTTTATCTTACCCGCTCAGCGACATTTCAAGAGCCAACTCGCGTTCACTCGCAAGTCGCAAGTCGCAACTGCCTGCGGGCTATGAGAATGATTTGTTTTTCCACCCTGCGTGTCTAGAGGGAGATGAAAGTACAAGTACGCAAGAAAAACATTTAAGTATATACTTATGAAAATTCTGGGACCTCGGGCTCGGGCGGAACTGAAACTATAGACATACCCTATAAGAAAACTTCCATATATATGTATAAATATACTATGTTTACATTTTACGTCAAAATATACACAATGTATATCTATATATACATGCAAGTTTTCTAGCAGTACATCAATGAAAGTTTAGAACAAATAATAATAACGTCCGTTCTCTGTCACTCGAGCCCATGAAAGCGATATTTGAAAAAGAATTTGTCTCCGAATTTCTAGTCCTTATATAGGTTGAAATTGGAATATGTCTCATGCAAAAGCAGTTCCGGTCCTCTCCGATTTTCTTCTTTTGACATTCTTCTTTTCTTCAATGACATATAATCGCACTTATATAGTCTTCTCCATGTGTTGATTCAAAAACAGGACTATACCTTAGGATTTTCTGATCTGATTACATGATACAGAACTTCAAAAGTAAAAAAAAAACACGTAAAATCGGTTTTCGAAAATTTATCAGTTATACGGTTATTCCGAAAAACCCCAGATGTGTGTATATATATATACTTCCAATTCATTATACCTGCACCGCACATACAGCAACGACTCGGAACCTCTAAATCCGATTCGATCGAGTACGACAGTAAAGGGAAGAGCAAAAACTAACGACCTGCAATGCACAAGCAGATATATATACATATATACCTATACTCGAGGATCGGCATTTAGCGTATATATACATGCGCGGCGCACCCGCATGCGAAAGGATAATCCGAGTTGACGAGTCGTGACGTCAACGCTGCGGCTTTGGATCCGCTTGCGCGAGCGCGCTCGCGCAGGGGATGATGATGCGACGTCGTAGGTAAATTGGCCGCGTGACGAGTGGATCCTGCGAACGCTGAGTTAAAAACAGCGTAGGACGAGTGTAATGCTTTTTGGTTTAAAGAGGTAAAATGGTATAAAGTTGCTCAGCGAAAATTAAATAATAACGTTTCTACTTGTGTATATTTTTTTTTTATTTTTTCATTTCTTTTTCGATACACCAAATTTTCCAAACGTTATTTGCATAATTTAACCGAGTAAAAAAGGGACAAAGTGTCGGCAATAACAACACGTCATCAAAGGAACGACGCACCCAACAACGCAGCACGAGAGAAAAGCTCCGGCGGAAAGTCGTCGTCGTCACCGTTTCCCTACCGCTCTCTTTGTCTCGATATACATGTATAACGAAGCTTCGTCGACGTATGTGTGTGGATACTCACGCTTCGACGCTCGCATGTAACAAATCGCACGTTATATATATATTATATATAAAATCGCACTTCTACATGGCGCTGACGTATCGACATATATTCTATATAGTATATAATATAAGTAGCGGCCGAGCAGACTGGGACGGAAGTAACGTTTGTGGCATATAACGTCGATTGGGAAGCAGCGATTATATTATTCGTTGTATAATGGAAATCGATGGGATATATTGTTTGATACCGAGACGAAAGAGTGGGTTTCTAAATTATCTACCGTGGATTGTATAATGTTTAAGCACATGATTGATTTTTTATCCGCAATATGTTATTACGTTGTTAGTGTTCGTATATTAAACAAAAATGTATATCCAGTTAAACCCATAAAATTTTTCATTCTGCACTATTATATTGTACAAATTGAAGCATTATGGATATATTTTAAACAAATACTTTTCATTCGTTCGTTTAGCATGTATAAACGTACAGATTAGATTACAATGCCCATTATCCTTCTTCAAACCCGACGGCGCCTCAACGACGCGTCTACCTCGATTTTCCGAACATACATATAATAGGAAACGCTTCGACGATGCGGGGAAAAAAGTCGCGCGCTCGCAAGCATCGACGCGGAAAAATTCTCCTTTCTCAGCTCGGTGCGCGAAAGCGGAAATGGACGAAACGCGTCGTGTTGTCGAGTTGAATGCGAAAAATTTTTTAGACCATCAAGTCTGATCGAGTTAAGTGTATGGGGAAAGTTTGATACGACTCGTTCGAGTTGTTAGATTAGGGTATAATCGTGATTGAATGACGCGTAAAATATTTATGAGTGTTTGTGCGAACCTCGATGAAGCGCGGAATTTTATGTCGTTTGAAAGTTTATACATAATATATGTGTAATATAAATATAACGATTTGCGTTTTGTTTGCTTGAATTGTTATAGTCGCAAAAAAAAACTTGATATAGCTTTTTCGGAAATAGAATACATTCAGTTTGAAATTCATGCATGATTTTTTTAAGCAATATTCGCGTTTCGAGGTTTTGGTAGGAAGTATAAAAACAGTGAGTGGAAATGGTTTCGTATTCGTTACTTTTGTGAAAAATAAAAAAAAAATCATAACGGTGGTAAAATCAAAAAACTGTATTGCTCCAATTTTTCTACAATCTTTATTCGTCCCAGTATAATTGAAATTCTATATATTGTTCACATAAGTATATTACCATGAAATAAAGTAAAATGCTTTTGGTATCAATATATTTAATTCCCATAAATAAAAATTAATTTAAAAATATTATATTACTCCAAAATATACTACATACTATATTTTCAACAAAGAGTCTTTCCACGTTCCTGCTTTTCCATATACCATATTCATATTCATATTCTATACATATACGCATACATACACTCTCTTTGATTCAGTAGCGCGTCGATCTCAAGACAATGTAATTGACTGAAAGGAAATTACGCAAAAAAAGATGAAAGGTACACATGCCAGCTTCAATGATTTCTACATTATTAAAAATCTATTATGTATCTTATGCACATCGCAATTATTACAGATTTGCTCGTTGTACTACGCGAATGACATTTTTTGCGGTCGCAAGTTTGGTGGAGAAATTCACCTCCGCCGAGTGTACGAACCGCGTTAGTGTAGATACCGCAGAGGATGTGCATCCAAGAGTATATATCTGCATATACATATATATGTTGCCTCGCTCAAACTTACTCGGCCTGTTCTTGCGCGCTTATCGTTTTCGAACCCAGCTTTTATCTAAATCGAAAAACTTCTATTTTTTTTATTTGTATAAAGAAAAATAACGTTACATTACATTATCTTCAGTTTATTCATCACTCTTGACTATTATACCCGTAGAAAACAACTTTTACCGCTTGCGTATAGTCTAACATGAACGCAAATGTATGACGTATAAAATTTGAAAATATACTGTTTTAAAATATTCAGTTTTAAGATTTTATCTCATTATAAAAAGCATTTCAATTTTCCTTGAGTGTAGTGCTATAGTGCAATTGCGAGAGGAAAGAAACGGCTGTCTTGGCGACCTGCCTATATCTGGTGCACTAGTACTCAACACGAAAAGGCTACTTATGAGTCAATAAAATTACAACTAGATTTAAGTTACAAAATACTTAAAATCGAAAACATTATTCGTATTCCGGAGCTTTAAACAAACGCATAAAATAACACAGTAAGATAAATATAGCTTTGTGGAAAAAAATTCATTTAATAAATATTAAAGACATATTTTTGTAAGATATACTGAACCACCATAAATAAATTAACATATATTTATCGATACAAGCTTTATTTCGTACATCAACGCAAATCTTGCCAATCAGACAAACCCAATCCGGCTAAAAACGCAGTAAAATAGCAATCTGTCGACGCGACTGAGAAAGCATTTGACTATAAGCACTTGCTTTATTCCGTACAACAGAGGCGCCGCTGTGGTTTGCGTAAATTCAAAAACACATTTTAGCCTGCCCCGATACTTCGTATATGCAATATATAACACGCCGCGTGCTTGCATCTAGTACATTACGCGCCGTTAAAGCTGAATTGACTTTTATCGTCTAGACGTAAGTACAGCGCACTGCACGAGTTTATGAAAAAATGTCGCACACATAAAATGTATAATCGATTGTCATACTCGCTGTAGTTCCTGCAAAACTTAGACTTATGTGATAGTATTTAGAAATATATGCGTATGCAAAAAGTTTCTTATAAAGTTATTTCCTCCCGCGTACGCATAAAAATTAGTCAAAAGTTTTCCCCTTTTGAAGTACCACTTTAGTATTTGAAAATTATGTTTATACTAAAAATAATTATATATTTTCTGAAACAATCGATAAACATAGGTTTTTAATAAATTATAATTAATATCTAAATATTAAATGTAAAATAATTTTTCTTAATGTCAAAATAAAATTGACGTTCATAAAAGTACACGTAAACAGTAAATAAACATGTTTCAACATACTTTCATATTTGAATCTAATCCCCTAATCACACAAAATATTCACTTTAAAAATGCGTATAAATTTTCATAATTGAAACATAAATTATATCAGTCAACGGGTAGCTTAACTGTATCTAAACAAAAATCGAATAAATCATAAAAAAGTCCTACATCTTAATACTTTCAGTAGGTTTCGTATGGATTAGGCAACGGCACCGTAAACACTTCGTTATTTTCCAAATTACTCTTAATAACAAAACATTTGTGTCGGAGTACCAGAGAATCGATATAAACAATATTCTGCGTCTCTTCTCTCTTGTAAAAATTATCGCTCATCGGTATCTCAGCTATCTCCATACCTTTAATAATATATTTTGGTAAGCTTCCATTACAATGATCCACCTTAATAATCTTATAGATCCTAATAGCTCTACCAAATTCATCCATGACAACACTGTCATCGGTATTCTTCGGTCCCGTAGTAGAGTCTTTCGAGCGAAACAGTGCGTTTTGAATGACGAATCTCTCGTAGACCTCGCACTGGTCGGGCAACACTTCACCAGACATTTTTCGTAGCTGTCTTCTCTCTGTGAGTAACAGTTTCGACCTTACCGATTTCCCTAGTGGCTTGAAACCATTGCCGTAATCAAAGCAGCCCTTGATCCTGCAGTCGTTCATTACCTCGACGAACAACCCAGTCATCGAACAATTCGATACGAGTAGAATGTGTGAATTGTTGAACATGAAGCGTAAACGAGCAAACGTGTCGACGAGACGTTTGGAGCTGTAATCACGGCCGCTCTCGCGCGCCGATCTCTGAAATACCAGCTGTACGGCGTCGTCGTAACGACGATAAGGGAAACTAGACCAGGCCCAGAGCGCGCCGTAACGTTGCACGAATAACGGCAGATGTCTCAGCTGATGTAACTCCTGCGTCTTGCATCTGCTCGGGTAATACTCGTAAGCGAGCTGGATGAACTCCTCTAAATCGATACAAGCGTTGCTGAATACTTCCTCGTCTATTGTTACCTTAGAGAACATATGCAATGCCTTTACCAGTGCCATCCAATGCTGCAAGTACTCGTCTGGGAGTAATCCTAATAGACAGTGCCGTGAGTAGTAGAGAACGAAGTTACGCCAGTCGCTCGGTGTGTACGTACTCCAATCCTTCGGGGGTGTGCGCGTCACTTCGGAAGGCCTCTGCACGCTTTCGAGCCTCTCATTGAACACTTTCTTCTTCAAACCGAGGTAGAAAGCTTCCTTTCTGTTGATGTGATCGAACCAGGCAGTGACCAGCTGCCGACAAACACCGAGGAGGCACGTGTCCACATAGTCCGGTGGAAAGGATAGGGGTATGTCCATGCCAAGATGCAGCATTACAACTGTTGGTCCTCGCACGCCTCTAACTACTTTATCCGATGACACGACGATCTTACAGAATTTTTCGTGCGACTCTTGTGTCCTAGCATTCTCTTCTTTCGCATTCTGCGGATATAGCGGGTTTGATAAGTTTCGCTCGTAGCAGTAAGCACAGCTATAAGGCTTTCCTGGCGGATTGATGTTGAGGATGGAGGATCTGAGTGTCGAGTCTACAGTACAAAAAAGAGTGTGGAATTTAATATTGATAGGTTTTGGATTACCGTAGGTTGTGCAATTAAGTCCATTGACGCGGAAGTCTATTAATTCGCTGATAAAGGGACGCAGGAAAGCGTTCATGCGAGGTTTGGATTCGCCGTGCCAGATGCCGCAGAGGAAGACATTGTTTATACGCTGTCGGTAGGGTAGCTCGTTCACCATCACTTGGAGCAACCAGGTACTTGATAGTGGCGACGTCACGGATAGTTTCACTTCAATCACATTCCACTGCAGTGACAGATCATTGGTATTCATTTTTTTGGCCATTTCTTGGTACACTGTGCCCGAGATTACATCACTCTCTTTGCATTTCTTACGAAGTTGTAAGTACAACTTACTGTTCAGAAGCTCCTCTAGTTGCTCTTTAAGTGAAATGGTATAAAAGTATTGTTCTCGTCTTCTTAGATGTTTCTTTTCATAAACCTGGTTGCACATTTTGCATGTAGTAGTGTCATTGTCATTAAAGTTCAGAATCAGTTTGCATTTAGAGCAGTAATAATATCGCATATGTTTAAGTCCAGTTAGTTTTGGACTTAAGTTACTATACATTCCACGCTCTAGTGACACAATTGCATTAAGTAACAAAGATATGTTATCTATATAAGATTTTTCCATGTTGCTTCTGAACGCTGTGGTTGTAGCAAGTAAACTAGTCTCTTCCTTCTGCAACAGAATCAGTGCAAGTTAGTAAAAGTATTAACAACTAGGTACAAAGATATAGAAATTGTCTTAAAATTATTTTATAAACATATAATATAAACAATAGATATATTAAAGGATATGAACTAAAAACCAACAATACTATTGTTGATAATTGTAAAAGTAATATCAAGTACATGTTTTATTGAGTTAATTAATAATTCTAAAGTAGTACTAAAAATATAATCAAAAATAAATTTTATTTATTATGATTAGTGTGTTAAAATATACATAAAATAATGCCGAAAACATATTCATTACCTTTGGATATCTAAATATTTCATTTGGTTCTTTGGATTCTTCTTCAGTAGTATATGGATTTTCATTATAAAAATAATCTTCTTTTTTATACCCATCATCTGGATTATCTATGACAAAATCTTCATCCTTATAATCTGATAGGTCGTCTTCATCTGATAAACTTTCTGCATCAGATGGTATGATCTGTTTTATTAAATCTGGATGGCATTTTTTATCAAACCCTAAATCCTTCCATAAATTGTCATAAGACTGTAAGAAAGTAAGCAAGTTATTATGTGCATTACAATTGTATTAAATTTTCATAAAAATATTTATAATCATAGTAATTATTATATTATGTTAGAAAAAATTAATATACAACATGTCTAATAACAATTGATTTTAATAACTCTCAAACACATCAAATATATTAAATGATTATTCGAATGATTCAATTTAATTTTAATTTAAAAGAGTTATTCTATACATTTTTTTACATAAAAATACAGATTGTTTTATACAAGGTATGTCAGTATTCAATGTTGTTTGTTTGCAACGCATAAAAATTAATGCATTTTCAATCATTAAAGAATCTCATATTACATAAATTTAAATATTCTCATGATATATTCCTTACAATATTCTTAAACAAAACAACAAACCGTGACGAGAAACTACAATACACACAATCACCTACATATATTTGAAAATCGTACGTCAATCGAGATAGCTTTACCAAAATTGCACGATTCCACTCACCTTTGGTACTTCGTCCATTTTGCGTTGAGGGGTTTTCCTTGTTAAGGTATAATATAAGCTCCAGGGTACGTCCTCCACCTCAAGTGGTACTTACAACCAACAATGTCAATAATGTAATATTGTTCCCTGATGACGGTGAAACATGCGAACGGCGCAGTAACGGCAATGGATTGTGGATTTCTTGGGCGCGCGGCTCATTCGATTCTTTGTTCTCTCATGGCCTTGCGCGCTCTGCGAAAGTGTTGTTGTTTTCCGGCCGCGCACGCGCGAATGAGAGACGCTCTTTGCGCTGATTGGCTAACAGACTGCGAGCGCGCGCGAGCTTGTTGCACACGTGCGTGTAAGCGGCGTATATTTTTTTTTAATACTTTTTATGACTTGAATTTAACTAAAATCTATTTTGTTATACCACATGCATGCGTTATATTTCACGTAAAAAATCGATCTATATAACGAATGACATTGTTTAAATTTTAAATTAAATTATCCATACTTATTCTGAATATGTTATGCAAGTTCGATGATCGTTTAGGTGCAGATTATGGCCAGGTGTATCGTCCAAGAGTCATAAAGATCTGAGTAATGGATCAGTTCTAAAGTTTCATATCATAAATAAGAAGGTGTGAATTTTGAAAATCAAGTATAATACCGATAGATCTAAAAAAACATAAAATACTGTCCAAACGCAAAGGACCATCCGGATTTATATTGTTATTTTATATTTCGAATATATTAATTTGGTTTATACATTTTCTGATTTATATTGCCTTTGTGTATTAGTAACTGTGCATTATTAATATTTTTTTATATAAATTTGTCTTTGAAATATAACGTGGCCCTTGAAGAAATCGATAACATTTTGCATCTTGTATGCTACTGAAAGAAGCATAATGTAGGCTCGCGTTTCTTGTGTTGTTTATTTTTCTTTTTTTTGTTTTTAATGTCTATCCGATTTTGACGAAACCATTTACGTATACGTTTGATATAGAAGGGTTTTTAAGAATAAAAAAAATTGCACACACTAGTTTTCCTTGCCCGTAGAATATTAACAGGGCTATATCGACAAAACAATGTTCTATTTGTTGCGTATCCTTTCGTACAACCGTTGTTACCTTGAATGAAATATGTAAACAGTATAATACACAATAGACATGATGACGAAAAAGTATATACCGTATAAATACCGTCGTTGTTTTCGTCTATACAAGCTTTTACTTTTCGACTTGGGAATTAATATGCACAAGTGGTTTACTCTTTCCTCCTTGAAGCGGGAACAAAGAATCGAGAGGAGAGCGCGCAGCGAAAGATGCAAAAAAAAGGGAAACATCCGCAGTGGTAATTTCGATCGAGAAAACTCAAGTAGTCTAGGCGCTATGTATAGCTCCTCTCTTAGCATCAACGGTCGATCTCTCTTTTCGTGGAGAACCAACGCGCACCCGCTGAGGAGAGAAAGCTTTCAAGACATCATCCGAGTTTGAGAATTTTTACGGTATATATAGATGCGTCGAGCGGGCCCCTTGCGTACTTATCTATATGTATGTAACAAGAGCACAATAATGTAGATCTATCTTGGTTACCGGTAATTCTTTGCAATGTTTTTTTTTGAGTGAGAGAACAGCGAGGCTCTTTGACAATTTTTAATAAGTTCGAAAAAAAACGTAATTTTTAAGACCGGCTAATGACAATAAATAAAAAGATTAGAAGATAAATGACGTTTTAACAACATAAATCGTAGTTTTTCTTCAATTTGATCCTTCTTTATATATGTCATTAAATCAGACCGGCTCTAATTAAGCAATACATAAAAAATATTATTACTACTGCTAATTACGTATACCAATTAACTTCGAATTAAACACCTACACACTTGCACTTACCCTCCGCGTACCTCTGGTACATTTGTCACCCTTCTTACGTCCAAACTTAGCACTCCACCCTTATTACGTACCTTCACCTTCCTCAAAGATCACGCCGTGCGATCACGAAACAAAGCTTTCCGCGAGAAGATCCACTTGTAACGACTATTGTATATAGATAGATATATAACTATATACATATATATCTGTATAATTCAATAGACACGGGTGGCGTCAAAGGACGCGTGTAAGCGTACGCGACCGACTAACGAGCGCGCACACGCTATACGACCTATACGATACGATTATTGTTATATATACCGATGATGGTGGTATAGTGGTTGTTATACAGTTATAGTAGATTGCCGTCTTTATAGTGTCAAGGTGTCAGAGGATACTTGCTAAGGAGCTTAAATTGAACGCATTTGTGACGAGAAATATATACATATATAATATCTGTATATATATGTATACGATCTTCGACCTAGAAATATATACTGAAGAAAAATAAAAAGAAGAAGAAAAAAGAAACAAGTCGACAAGTCATTATTTCTCCTATGTAATTAGAGCAGAGAGCAAGTCAACTTTCAAGCTCGACCGGGATTTCCCGTAATCGGCTAAAGAGAGGAATACGACGTGTATATATACGCAAGGTAAACGTGAAAATACTCTCGACAAATCTCCTCCTCGTCGTCCTTTTGATGGCTCATGCGCGCGTTCGTTAGCACGTTTATATATGCGCGCCTTTGCGACGCGGAATTATAAAGAGAATTGGAGAATCTACTGGTAAGGGAGGTATAAGAACGGTTTCGATTTACCGGTATGTATACATTATTATAGTGGTGTAGTGTGACTAGTTGATTGAAAGAGACAAAAAGGTCCGTCGCGGAGGGTTCGTTCCATAATGTTTTTTATTCCAGTTTCCTTGGATTTTTGCACGATGTCCAGCGTGTCTAATAGATCTGAACAGTAACTGGAGACCTCGTTAAACAAATTTTCCTTTTCCTTTTCCAAGTCATATATTGTATATACGACGTAAAGTCGGCTTTCTCGCTTTACAGTCGCTAAACCATGAAGAGGCAAGCGTGTCTTGTTACAGCCCGCCACTCGATAAGGACAATTTCCTGCGCGATTTCCCGCGGCGTCTTCAGTTTGCCGGTGGCATGGATTTCGCGAAATCCCAAAGGCTTCGAGCCTCAACTATAAGAGAGTGTGTATGTATATGTATAGGTATATGTGCAATGGTAACGAGCCGAGACGCGTTTGGCTTTCGATTCTATTGAAGTGGGTTTACACTATACGGACAAGTACTTCATTGGTTATAATAAAATTATGCATTAATAAAACTACAAATGGCCATTTCTCCTCGAAAGTGATTATTTCTTGGAGTTATCCTATAATAATGGAAATGACGGTCAGAAAAATTTTCTAACTCAAAAATTAAATAATTGAAATAATAGTATAATAATAATTAGAAATAAATTTAACGAAGATACGAAAATACTTCTGAAAACCCTTTAATTTTACATCGAAAACACAGTCCCATAACCATTCGTATATTACAACGCAAAGGCATCATCTTTATCTCTCAGTTTCCAAGCCAGTCACATCATACCATACAATACTTCCCAAGCGAATGAAATTGTTCTGCTAACCCAGGCGCATATATACACGTCCTGCAGGTAAATTTATCCTCCTGAGTACACAGACACATATATATGCGCGATTGCACGTCATCATTCGCTTCTCCTATATATCTATATATACATATACATCCATATATGTATCCGTATAAGTATCCGAGGGAGGACCGTAATTTTGCTCTCTTAGTGAAATTTTAATTAGGCAGTCGGGCGCTTCTGCAAATCCGACCAGGCGAGTGTGTCTTTGTGCCGCGGAAGACGCGGAGGTGCGGGGTTTTGAATCGTCCGTTATTCAGAACGATGGAGCGAGGAGGATGAGATTGAGTTTGCGTTATCCTTTATATATGTTGTCTCATTGTAAGCGCTAGTGATTGTAATGTCGTTCGAGTAAAAGTATTGAATTATATTCAATGGTGCGGTTGCATTCAATATATAGTTAAATAAGGTAAACGTGTCAGTTATTGGTCGTCGAAGTAACTGGCAATATGCAATAAGTTGTACTTTTACCATCGAATTTATTTAATTTTTAATTTAATATTCTGAATTACTATAACTAAAGAGATGTAACGTTTTTCATTTTGTATATATTTCATGATGAGATAATTAAAATTGCGTATTGCAATGTCAACTTCAAGGGATACACGGAAAAAAAGTTTAGTAAAAATTACAAGACTACTTATAGTAAAGCCGTCACAGTCGGTATAAACCCAAAAATTACGAGACTTACTTTTACTAAAATTTACTAGCCAAAAAATAGCAATGACGATAATGTAAATTAAAAATGATATTTTCTTAGAATACAAACCAGTGTATTATATATCACATTAAACTATCTATGTAGAGCAATTTATAAATTTATTGAAAAATTATATAGATGTGGCATTTTAAATGTTCTCACATAATACAAACATAATCTGTGAAGATTGCAAAGCATTTAAACTACGCCGTGCCACCTCATACATGATTTTTCGCTAATTCGAAACTATTTCTAAAACCTCCATCATCTATATACATCCTCTAAACGTTTCACAACATTTATCAATCCACCCTTTCACTCACCTTTGAAGGCAACTCAAACACAAACCTCACCCCCAATCATAATATACATCTCCTCTTCTACGGCACAAAAGGTTCTCCCGTCAATCACAATAACTTCAACGAAAGCAAAAGGCTCTCCTTGTTATACTCTTACCTTACAAACTCATATATACATACTTTTTTTACAAACTATTCTCCATGCACGCGCAAGACAATGAGCTCAAAGCTTCAAGGCCTTTTCCACGTCCGCATGAATTTTTATGGACCACCGTTCCCTTCTCATCTCCTTGCTGTACGCGAAATTTTGCGTAAGTAGGTAGACGCGCCGAGATGATAAAAGGAGGTCAGAGAGGGAGAGAGAGAGAGAGAGAGAGGAAGCTTGATAAATAATTGCGCTAGCGAGCGTCTAGCGTTGTGTATATATATACATATAGCTTTGTCGTGCGGATTTGTACACCGAAGTGGGAGCTTTCAGCAGCGCTCGGCGTGGCTTTCTTATAGCGAGAGAGATCTTCGTCGAGTTTTATACGCACGCGCCACGGTATATATCTGTATATAAGATAGACGTGTATTGCTACACTTATTTTTATAGGCTGATTTCGCATGCCGTTTGTCGGCTGTGTTATGTATATGAAAAGTACGAGCGGCACGGCGCGTGGTTTTATTGGATGCTGCATCCTCGAGACGGAGAAGAAGACGAAGAGGTTATAATTCGCCCGAGTGCTTTGGTATAATTGAGGGAGAGAGTTCAAGTTTTTAGTTGCGCGCGAGAGAACTTTATGGCTTTTAAGGTGAAAAATAGAGTGTTTAGGTGCTTCGAAAGTTTTGCTGGAAAAATTATATCATGCGCTTAATTTTAAGTTTTCTGAAGAATACATTAGGGAATCGTTGTTTACCGCTATAGGATTTTTAATTTTTCTCTGCTTGTAATCCGGTTGTTCCGGAATTTACTCATTAATAAATGTTATTCGCACCTAAATAGTATCTGTAGCATTTCGTAAAAACTTAATATAGTATACAGCCACCAGGATTCGTGTGAAATATTAAGTTTCAAAAACTAAATAATGCATTTTTACCTGATTCGTTTTCATCCAATTCGTATGGGAAATAAAATAGTGCTTGACTTACATTGAGTCATTATTTATTTATTATTTTATTATGTAAATGAATAAACAAATAAAACTTGTCTTTTTTCGAAATAATGTATGCCGTTAAGGGTTAAAGGAAAACAGAAATTTTTCAGTTCAACCGTATCTTTGTCACTTGATCTTATAATAAATATTCTATTGCTAATATAAAGACATAAATTCAAGTTAACATAGTTATAAGCAGCAAAACAAAATTACATTCTTAAAAATAATACTAAACCAATTTTCAATTATTTCCACATTCCACACAAATTTTCGAACATAAAAAAAAAAGAACTCAATTCGATTTCATCAAAAACAAGTAAAAAAAAACAGAAGAAATTCTATCCTCCCACATCATCGCCGCAACAAAAAACCCATTCGCACCGGCATCTTTACAACTTGCGCGTCACCACCTACACCCATAAACCACATCCGAGTAGTACGAGCGCGCGCGCGGAAACGCATAATCGCCTCGCTGGATCTTATCCTCACGCGCCGTGCGATCGCGTTAAAACTCGGTTTATATCCAACCGCGCGTTCTCTCGCGCAGTTCGCGCAACGAGAAACAGACGCGGAAACTGTAAAAGTCGCGATGTGTGAGAATATGTGTATATAGATATATGTATATATGTATACGTGTATATGCTCGCCTATTTCATTAGGAAGTGCGTGTGCGAAGGTGAGTATTGGCAGAGAAGATGAGCGGTGCATGGTCGCCTATAACTGCGAATATGGAGATCAGCTTAAAGCGTTTGAGCGACAAAGTTTGGAATTTAATTCAGAGTGAAGTAACAGGTGTTTTTTTTATTATTTTTTGTACGCAATTTAATTTAATTAAAATTATAGCCTATTTATAATTTTGAATTCGCTATAATTTATAATACACGTTTTAGTATATACGGTTATTTTAAACACTCTTTTTTCGTTTACATATAGTATACATAACGTATAATATTCAATACATTACGTCCCTCCATTCACATCGTTCCATTTTCCAGACCAAGCGAATAACTTTACAAAATCATCGTCGCATTCTTTCCGCTCAAAATCCTCTTCATATATACGTATACACACATACGCACGCGAGTTCAAAAATCCCATATCTTCCAACCAATAAACCCTTCATCCTCCTCCGAATTGCGGACAATGTATAAGTCGAATTATTTCACCCTTTTTACCTCCTCGTGCAATATCCTCCATAGTTATTATTTATCACCCTCATTATATCATCTCTCATTCTCTCTCAATCCCAACGATGATGAAGCCGGAAGCTTTCCAATTTTCCGCGGGGAGCAAAGATGATGTATCGGGAGTCTCCTGATAAATCAGCTGAGCTTCGGACGAGGCAACAACAATGCGACTACGTAATTATGCGGTACGGTATATACTGGCGGTAAACTCGCCCGCGTATATATATATATATATATATATAGCGACAAATCACGCGCGTCATCGGAAATACTTCATATTGATGGATTAAGGCGTGTATCATACATGTGCGTGTGTGTAGCCTTGTGTGATTGTATATAGTTGCGGAGTTTTGTGGGTGATTAGCTGCGCAGCGATATGATGAGAGCGCATTATTTTCGCGAGGATACAGCACACGCGTGGAGGCAAGTCTTTTGTTGGGTGTAATGTGAGGGAAGCTATGTAAGGATGATTATATGATCGTTAAGTTTTGAATGTTTATTAAACTGTTACAGATGATGGGTAATGCGAGTAGCAGAGATTTGATTATAAATTCGAATCCCAAATTCAAGTATTATCGGGGTATTGAATTATAATTCAAGTCTATACTTCCCAATTTAAATAATTATTTATTCTTTAACAAACTTTAACTGCAACACACACTGCGCAATAACAACCAAGAATGAGCTTAGACACTGCCTCAATAATAATCATTAAATTGAGACCCATTTCAACTACGACTCACCACAGGCATTACCAAAACGGCTCTTCGCACGCGCCACTAAACTCAACCCGTAAAATAATCAAGAGCCGATCGTTTCGTACGCGACATACGCAGAGTCGGGCATACCAACTTCCGCTCGACTCTCTCGCCTCTGTTCGGAACAGTTTGTCGGTAAACAACCTTGCCGAGGCATAAGTTTACTACGCGCGGACGTTGTGACGATGGCTAGAAGCGTATATACGTATGTATATACAGTTTGGATATATAGCCACGGCTTGCGGGGTAGCTGTAATTAGCAAATATATGCTTTCTATTACGCGGAGGTCGCCTGGTGATCGTGTATGTGTGTCTCTGTGGACACAAGGTCGTCGTATATAGAGTGGATTAAAATAAGTATATAGCGAGGAATTTGTATAGTATCCGGAGTATACGTGGTAATTTGTGTGTAATATTATTATATGAATATATTTATGTTTTATACAACTGTGTTAATAAAATATAACTACATCGTCTCGCTTATATTCACTCAATAACAAAAAAAACCTTTCATTTCCCCATTCCCTACTTTTCCACTTCACCTACCCACCTTCAACGTCCATCCTCAAGACACCCAATCAGCGGCTTTGAAATTTCCCTATAGAATCCCATATAAATCGGTCACTATCCCTCTTTCTTCTTCTCTCTCAACCAAACCCCGATCCTCAAAGCCTTCCACATCTCCTATTCTCGTCAGATCCCTGGCGCAATATCTGAGGTGTGCATATATATATATATACTTGGGGAGGTTGGCACACGCGCATATCGATTGCTTTCCTGCATTTCTCCCCCACCGGATCCTTGTTTACCCATTCTCTATATGCTCTCTTTATCGTACGACTGCCGCCGCTCGGTGGATCCACTTATTTGTATTTCCGACTCGCAACTTTCAGCCAGCCACAAATCGTTTCGTCTTCTCGGCTGGTGACCGGGTAGGTATATAATCGTTGTCGCGGTATATAGTTGAGGTAGATGATGGTTGTGTTTCATTACGATCTGGTATAAAGGAATGAAGGATGTTTGTGGGGTTTAAAATCAATTGGGTAAAAGACTTTTAAGATTTTAAGCGTATATAAATGTAACTATATTCATGTGCAAGTGTATTCGGTGAATCGTTTGTTTTCATAATGTCTATGACCGTGAAAATCTTATGTTTGTAATCCTTAATGCAAACTTTAATTAATCAATAGTAGACCGTGAAAATATATGCAAAGCATGTTAATTAATATTAATACGTACTTATTCATTATAACGCTTAATGTATAGTACTTGCGAAGACATCCATTTATTAGAAAAGTACATTATAAATTTTAATTGAAAGTCTTAAGTATACAATCTTAAATGGCAAAGTTATTTACAACGTATACTCGTAGCAACTCCCAACTAATAGTGTAATTCAGAAGATGTAAAGTTTAGGTGGCTCTTTAACGGTGAATAATAAATGAGGAGCCTACACCGTTGTCGGAGCTATTTTGCACTGCTATATACTTGACGAAGGTAAACCCGCGTGTGCGGTTCTCATTTTATCAAGCGGTGAATTATTATATAGGATACTAAGGTTGAACTGACGAAAACTATAATATATACATAGCTATATACTGGATAGGGATAAAGATAGGTGTATGCGTTATAATCATTTCATGATGTTTTACCTTAAACCGTCAATACTGACCGCTACCATAAAATATCCACAATTCAATTGATACCAATTTCGTAAATGAAAAAATATTGTTTAATAAACTTATTACAATTATGAATTAACAAAGAATTTGGTATAGTAATATTGATGAAACAAGACTAATGAAGTTCGCGTATATCAGCATATTGGACACGAGTGGGATTAATAAAGTAACGAATTGAATTATGAAGCGACGTTGCGTCCAGTAGCGAAAATTCAGTAGGTGCGCGCGAGAGCTTTTTTAACTATGCATATATATGTGCGTGACGCGTGCAAAAATAATCCTTCGCTTCTATATGTATACCTGTACGATCCTGTCCCGGCTTTAATGTACATATAGCGTACTTTCAGTGGAAGTCGGGCGTTAAATATTTCATTAAAAGGAATTCTTTGTGCACCGATGGAAATCAGTTCAATTCCGGCCGTCTCGTATGTATATATATATACACGTATGTGCACGCCTCACGCGCGCTTAATTTAAAATACACGATATGCCGTTTCCTCGCTAATGAAATTTCGTATAATTAGTCGTACGTGATATCCGTCCGTTAATATAATTATAGAGAAAGTATACATATATGCACGAAAGAAGCCTATATATACGTATTACGTAATTTTAATACAACGCAATTGCACATTTATAAATATATAACGCGTTTCTACAACATTTTAATTATTATTACGAACAATGGTAAATAAACCTTCTAAAATTCATTCGAATAAATAACCATATATTACAAAACCATATATAACCCCCTTTGCGAAATCCATCGTAGCTTAAGCGCAACGTATATGTATATATATAGCATCTGGGTGAATTTCAAAATTCCCCGACCGCAAATCGCCCGTGGCGGTAGTGCAACTTCCATAAAGTTGGTCTCCAAGGTCCCTCTCGCGACGTCGCTCTCTTTAGATTTTTCATCCTGTCCAAGGATATTGTCTACGTGGCACCCATACGTAGCGTGCAGTTCACGTGCGGACACGTTCGCCGATTTGTTAGGGGCGAGTGAGAGAGAGAGAGAGAGAGAACGGAGCCTGCGTGGAATATAGTTCCTATAGAGCGTGTCTCGAGTGGGTGTGGCTTATAATTAATTTGCGAAGTAATTGAAAAGTATGTGTGTATATATATGGGTGTGCTGTTGTCATCGGAGCTTGGTTAATTTTAATTTTATAACAGTTGGTGTATAGTGCTTTGGTTCATAAAATTTATAGTATTTAATATATATGCTGCGCGTTTTGAATGGTATATACCTAATTGATTTTCTTATATTGGTTATGTAAAGTATATATATACCCTGCATATCTACAATACTTTTTATAAAACGCCACTTTACGCGGTAGTAACGAAAACAAAGGCGAAAATAATCCTATGAAAGCGTTCAAAATATTTACGCGAACAGACCGAAGCTCCGCGGCGACCACCGTTCACGACAACACCTCTATTTCCATCTTTTACGATCCCTAAGCCACTGCCATCATATATACATACGCACGCATACACATATATGCCATGCACACACATCATAATAACGCGCGACCACCTCCGATGATTACCCATTCATTTTGACGTCCAGTCTGCACGCCACTCGCCGGCTAATTAAAAGCCTTCGGTCCCGTTTAAACGTGAAAGTACAATGAAGAAGAAGCGAGGAAAAAACACACGCACACACATTTGCGCATTCGCATATACACCATGTGCGCACGCACGATAAAACGTTGAAATTATAATCGTATATACGCAGAGGAGCAGCGCGCGCGAAAATTTTAATTAAAGAAATTCTTCGGCTCAGCCGCGCGTGCACGTGCAATTATGAAAATTTACGGCGCGCGGCGAAAAATTCAGTAACACCGTGACGTTAGCGACCCTGCTCGCTGCAAGCTGCGAAATAGACGTAATTTCAAGTGTGTGTGTGTGTGTGTTCTATGCTGTAGACTGCATGCAGCGTATATAGTACGATGAGAGGATTTTTAATTAAACTGCCGCGTGCGAGCATGTGCGCAAACGGTAGCTAATCGAATTTTGGATACAAAGGTGTATATAGTGTAGGGTAGTAGATGATGATGATGATGATGATGGCAGCTGCTCTATATGTACACGAATTACCGTTTCATTTCCGTCTGCTATATCGCTTATATATGTACGAGCAAATTTTTTAATCACAGCCGGACTATCGTTCATTTCTGTTGGGGGTATATAAGTAATGCATTCGACCGTGTTATTAAGAAATTCTTATACAGTTTGAGGGAAAAAATGGCGAGCAATTAGGTTGATGAGAATATTTTTTTTTTTTTATTTTACGTGAAATACGTTGTTTAGGATTCGCGCGTGTGTGTGTATGTATATATATAGAAGTGTAGCAGGAATTGCAATTGCCCGTGGAATTTATTATATAGGTTGAAAAAGCTCTTTTGGTCGTGTTATATTTTTGTTTTTAAATGTGCCTGTCACGCGAATATAATTTAAAAAAGAAATTTCGTACGCTCAATTTAATTTTGTGAGTGGACTTTAATTGCTATATACAAGATAACAGTTGCCTAAATTCGCTCATATAGAAGTAATTTTACTGAATTATTTTTATTCATTTTTTTTAATTAGTATAAAGCGTGTACTCTACAGCGAAAATGTTTAATTATATGTCAACAAGAAATTACATTCTATTTTGCAACTATGGCACACTTGTATTTCGTTAAATTATACTTTATACCGACCGATTGTCGGATCAAATTAATTTTCCTAAAACGTCTGTTACGAAAATAACCGAATCATTAGTATAGCACTAAATACAGAATAAAACAAATAAAAACGTAACAGAACCTCTTGTATACTTGATCAATATCATCGCTAAGCAATTACATCCACGCCGACACTCATCTCCATTTCCGTGCGCGTCCAATCACGCGCATTCATCACCTCTGCAGCCACTCTCTGATCGGTTCTTTCCCTTAAACCCGAAGGGCTTTATCGAGTTATCAAGTGAGCTCTTGTGGAAAGTCATCGTCACTCACTCGCTGTAGCGTCTAATCGAAAAAATAAAGTTTAATTTTTTCCGAGACGTGTATGCACATACACGCATACGCATATATATTTATAGCGAAGGAAGAAAATGGAGCGTATATATACGGTTAAAGCCACCCTGGCTTCTTCCATACACTTTTTTCCCGAGCGCTCGTGTAATGTTTATTTCCATTTCCGCGGACTTGTTCACTGACGTCTTTTAACGTTCGAATTCATTTCGCTTGGGATTTTCAAGCCGAAGAAGTGAATGGCTTTGGTGAGTTAGTTCGGTGGGAAAATATACGATGAGTGACAATGACGAAATGTATATATTATACGCAATTTTTAAACGAATTGTGTTCAACGATTTTTTGTAAAATATAATCTTATACGATGAGGAAATTGAAAATGTTAATTTAATGAATTTTTTTTTCCCTTTGTTGTAGGTGAGTGTCCAGACTGATTATGATCGATCCGCTTAATTTTCTTGTAATATGTAAGTAAACCGTTTGATTCGAAGACATAAAATAAGCTAAAATCACTATTAACCTGATCAACATCAATAAAACATACTTAACACTGATTCCTTTTGCAAAAAATATAATTTTTTCATCGCAACTATAAACCTATCTTATATAAATACCACGCAGAAATAAACCATCTTATACATTCTCATCAAATTCACACACACACACAAGAATACAAAACCCCGTGTATATATATATTAATAACTCTAAAGCGCGCGTAACATACATGTATATACACAACAACAATGCACGTCACTTCTGTGTGCATGCAGCGCGTCGCTCTCTTCTCCACGCTACAACAGGCGCTTGCACCACCCTACTTTTCACTACTCAGCTTTCATCCCATACACTGCGCGCGCTCACGCGCTTGATATAGAGAAAAAAGCGGAGCGCATATAATAATCATCATAATTTCGGTTGTGGACGCTACGGAAAAGTATATACACGTACATATAGAATGCGTGGAGTTTCGTTTAATTAAGTGGCCTTTTTTCAATGCAAAATATGTTGAACAATCGTGATTGGGAGATTGTTTTTCTGGAAAAAGTGTCGCGAATTTACAATTGAGAGTGCTGGCAACGTAAACGATGTACAATTTTCGATTGTGAGGGTAAAAGGGTTGAATTGAACGAGGACGTTGGACGTTTCGTAGCAAAATATAACGCGCGTGGGACTGATCAACACCGGTATTTTTTTCCTCCCAAAGCAAATACTATCTCTTACAAAAACATACGAGTGAAATTCACGGTATATGTGCGAATTGATTCAGGATATGTTTTTATAAAATCGTTTGAAATGATTCCCAAAAAAATATACTGGATACGTAAACAACAGAGAACTCAATAATAATCTTCTCTTTTACCAATGACCACGACGCCGATACTAATAAATCATATGCGCCTACAACTTGGTATATATGCGAATCTCATAAAGTTGGTGAAAAACTTCGAAAAATGGACCCCAAAATTTTTTTTTCGATTACACCTTTCAATTTTTGTTTTTCTTGTTGGTTAGGGTCTCTAGAAGAGATATCCGCGCGATTGAACAAAGTTCATTGAAGGATATCATTTTTCTGGGGCCAATAATCAATGGTTTAGAAATGATTAAAAATAGTTCTAGTTTAGTTCTAAATTATGCCACCAAAAACAACTTAATATGAATTTTGAAAAGAGGAAAATAAAACTAAAGAGCGAAAGCTTTCCAGATCTTTTTCAAAATTAGAAAATGTTGATTTATTCAAAAGTTACGTGAGTTTGAAGTGGGGCTTGAAACTGACGAAAATGATAGCAAATTCACGGAATACTGTAGTCATGTATGAATTCGATGGTTTTTTTCCAAATTCTCCCTTTGCTATCATTTTTGTCAGTTTCAAGCCCAACTTCAAACTCACGTAACTTTTGAAGGAATCAATATTTTCTAATTCTGAAAAGAGATTTAGAAAGCTCTCGTTCTTCAGTTTCATTTATTTTCTCCCAAATCTCATATTGAGTTGTTCTTCATAAAATTATTTTGGATCAAACTAGAGCTATTCTTAATCATTTTTTCATTATCAGTAATTGACCCATAACTTATTATTGGCACATGGTTCCGAGTTGGCACCCTTTTCCTTTTCATTTGTAATGCTCTAAAGAATAAAAAACCTAGTTTGGTAAGCTTATTCTCAAAAACCACATGTTTCCATTTTTGGGCTAAGAAGTGTTCGATTTTCTGTAGAATGGTTCATATGTGTATATAAAGAGGCGCCGAAGAAAATATTTCGTAGCGCCCCGTTGATTATTTGCGGACTGTGTAAAGCGCTTTTATATCGGCAAATTTTATGTGCACTCGTGTTTATATACACGCGCTGTTGTTCGCGTTATTGTTATTGCCGTGACGCGACGACTTTAATTATAACCGCGTAGGAGAGAGAGAGAAAGAGATGGTCTTCATAGTGCATGAGCGCTCGTGGAAAACGAATGGGCGCCGGCGCTCCTGGAATTGTGATGAAGCTGTTTGGTTTTGTAGGATTATTGCTAGGGCTGAAGAGAGAGAGAGAGTAATTTAGGTATAGCTGTAATCTTTGTGGTTGGAAAGTTTAATTAATCTTGCGGAAATGTTTCGTTGAAATTTATCCGGATGGTATACGTGAGGATTTTTTAAAATTTTAAACATTGTTGTTTTTACATTTTACAGGATTATGATGATGGGTAATGGATTTCGATTCCCTTGTTTTAATTATATGTTTTTTTTTTGTAATGTTGTAAAATATACGAGAGTAAAGATGTGACGTGAATTTTTCAGTAGGAGGTCTAAATGTAGTCGTTCATGCATGTTAAAGTTCAGTTAGAAACAATTTTTAATGTACTCCGCTTTTTGTGTAAAATTTTCTAGAGCGGAAAATACTACAGCATGTCACCTAAATAATAACACAAAAATATTGCAACAGCCGCACGTGTGCATAGCGTTTCGCATTTTTGTTTTTATTTTATATCCGAGTAAATTTATTCTTTTTAAATTGAAAATAAATATTATTTTTGAAAATCTGCAATAATTAAAATAGACTTTTCAATATTTCACTTTGGAAATTTCCACTGTTTTCGGTTTTCCAATATTTTTTCAAATATGTGTATCATTATATTTAAAAAATGTGAAAAGATTATTTTTATTTTAAAATTCATAACCATTATTTTGCCCTTCTATTGCAAACCATTACCAATAGAAATAAAACAATAGAAATATAATAATTGAAATACTTTTTAAACTCTAGCTAACGTTTCATCATATTTTTTTTTATTGTGTAAACGAGATTTCTCTAAAAATATATGTTTTTACATCGTTTTTTAATAAAGAAAAATAGAAATAAGTGGAAAAAGAAAAAAGCTTCCGCTGTAAGAGAAGCCAGTTTTAATTGCTCGATAAATTAATTCGCATCCTCCCTTACATAAACAACCTTTTCCTTATAATAAAGGCCCCATTGGCGTTGGATTTTAATTACACTTCTCTGTGTTTACGCGCGCGTTTGTCGTTAAACAAAGCTCGAACGCGCCGAGCTTTCACGGGATTTAAAAAAAAGCTCTTCTCCCGATGGAAGATTAAGGAAATTCCTTTTTAACAGGATGAAAAACTCGTGGCTTTACATTTCTTGACCCTTTAATTATATGACTTTTCAATTTTACTTGAATGTTTGTACGACGAGTTGCAGTTTTAATGACGAACTCTATACATTACTTTCTGCTTTTGATGTGAAAAATTCTCGTATATATATGTATATATGTTATTCTTCGTATATTTTAATGACAAAAAAGGAAAATTAAACGAAATTAGAGAAATGTCGTTCAAGTCGATAAAAAATATTTTTCTTGGGTTAAAATATAAACTACTAATGCAGAGTTTGATATTCGTACGTAAAAATTTCTGAAAGTCTCAGACGTCACATGTACAAGACGTTTCTTCAACATCGACATCCAGCCAATTTCCGACATCGACATCTCGAACTCCATTAGACGCGGAATCCGCGCCTGTCTACTTTCACGATATATTCCAGAATCAAGGGTTGGAGGAGAGCATAAAATATTCAGTCTCGGTAACTTCGGTAAATTATGTCTATTAATAGCTGCCACCTCCATCTCCGGATGAAAGTTTACTGTTCGATGTGAGCTGAAATTCGTCACACTGCTCGCGCAGAGTTTGGCAAAGCTTTAAGAGTGGACAGTTAGAGGACAAAAACGTGGTTTGTATGCGGATCGATTGACTGATTGTTACTGGTTGGAATGGTGATTTGCGAATTGCAAGAAAGCGTGAATGAAAGTGCTTGTATAGTAGTAGATTGTTTACAATATTTAAATTCTACAGTACAGTGACAAAAATATAATAAAAATTTATCGTTTCGCTGGGAAAAATTCATTACCCTCTGATTGATAGACGTTAAATATTTAATCAACCAGATATAACCATACCTTAATTTCTATCTTATTTTATTCAATAAAAAACGCTTTCCATGTATACAATCATGTAGCTATATCAAACGTTTCCACTTATCTTCCCCTTTACCGCACATTTCTATAATCTTCCCCTCTTACATATCTAAACAAGCTCACTCTTTTCGCTCACCCTCTTTCTACTCCACGTTACGCTTTTCATTCGTCATATCGTCGCGACAATAATACCTACTTTCAACCCCGTCGCGGCGCGGCGTATAAAATGAAAAGTCTCGACGTTCAAAGGGAACCGCGAGCACATAATGAGCGCCGAGCATTTTATTCCGCGAAGTAAGTATGTAAAAGTAGCCTTCGAGGTGGAGCAACGCTCTTTTCCTTTTGGATTGACGCGGTGAGTAATGTATGTATAGGTTGGGAAGATTTTCCGTGGAGAAAGGTGGAGTGGTGTTTTGTACCAGGAGGCTGATTTGATAGATGTCGGGGAAGCGAAGTCGCTGAAGATCAGATGAGGTTGTAGAGAAAACAGTGTTGTTAAAAGTTTTGCAATTAAATTATTTGTATTATAAGTAACGGGGAAGGAAAGTTGAGTTTTCTATCATGATGATTGCTCGATATCATCATGTGAATCTGAAAAAGTCATGTACCTCCGTCTTCGTTTTGTTATATACACCGTAATTTTTTCAATGAATGCAGAAATAAACTATTTTCGTACATAAAAATTAAAAAACCGATGGAGAATGGGACTTATCGAGTTATGCTAATACTTATATTTTATTACGTACTTTAATTCAATACAAAATAATCTTGTACGAAATCACAGTTATTAAACATAAGAATATAACTTGATGATTGTGAGCAACAGAATAAACAGAGTAGAAGTAGTGAAAGTACTTTTTCTTTTGTCGTTCACTAAACTTTATTGACCTCTTCAGACCCTTTTAGATTTATTTTATGCACAAATTGAATAATATAATATTTATCATCGGATAGAACGTAAAACCGAAATTCATAGCCAAGAGTTATAATTTCTTCCATTTTCACGACAGCGTGAAATTTTACATCCAAATGGTAAATATGATTTTTTGATACGTTTACTATGTCGTTAAATTTGATTTTATGGGCACATTTCCGGTGGTCCATAAAACAACACTGTACAGCTGGAAATATCTTTTATCTTAATTAATTTATTCCAAACTTCGATACCGTGATCGGGTCACAAACTTTACTATATATCATATTTAAATTAACGTTGTGAAGTTAAATATCTTAAAATTGGTCAATTTTAAATGAATATTCAAAAAGCCTTATACTCTACATTTCTCAAATAAAGCTATATATATCATATCGCATTAGATACCCCTAACTACAACTTTACTTCTGACAAAACGACCTTCTTCCAAACACGAAAAAACCCACCATCTTCATTCGCATTCAAACAAAAGAAACCTCCTCCATGCTCTTAATTCCCTCTTAATCCTACCCTTGCAAAAACATTTCAGCATTCCGTATCTCTGTGTGTATATATACACGTAAGCGCACGCACAGACAACGCGTCCAATTTGCACTATGAAAATGATTTTACGCGCAACTTTTCTAATTAGACTTAGGTCTTTGCTGGCGGATGGGTAGATGAGAGAAAAAATTTCATTCTAAGAGATAAAAGCGAGCGCGTGCACTGCCAACTTTTCTACGCGCGCGTGCGCGCGTTTAACCTGTAAGCTGTGAGAGGAAGAAAGAGAAAGGCCAAATGAAGTACACAGTTCGCCTGTACTTTGCAAACAAGCGTATAACTGTATAACTTAGCATCAAAAAGTTAAGGTGTGTGTGTGTATTGTTTGGCAAAAATTTTACAAGCAAGCCGACGGTTTTGGATATACAAAGGCGAAAGTTGAGATGAGACGGGTAAGCGGGTTTTAAGTTTTTGCAGATTTATTATAGTAGGAGGCTTCGTTGATATGTTTATGAATTTTCTAAAGTGGCTGTTATTCCAATTAAAGTTGTTTCATAAACATCTTTACTTCATCGACTGCCAAAAGTTGAAGTATAAATTTTCGAAGAAGCTTTTTAAAGTTTATGCGTGAAAGTAAATCTACTCTCGTAGGGAATTAATGATATTTTATAGTTAAAGTTAAAAAAAATATGCAACAGTAATATAATGGTATTACTTCTAGTTAAAATATTAATTGTGTCAAATGTAAAACGCTAAAATTTACTTTAAATTTATACATGAAATTGTCGCATAATTATCCATGGTATTAGCTAAAAATATAAGTAATTCATGGTTATAAGATTTTTGCTAGAATTGAAATATGTTACCTTTTTGTTTTCATTGACTTTCAATAAAGGTTTACAATTATTACTTTTATTAATACAGCCTATAACCGTGACATAATAACATATCCTAATTTTTTCGCACATCTTACCATCTCATGAAATCATCCATACCACTTCCCTTCATTAACCATTCCACCTTTTTCCACCCCATCTACCGTCAATAACAACCACACCGCATCACCACAATTTCCCGTGAGTCACGTGGCAAAATTACAAAGAAACCGTTTTCGCTTTCAATATATATACGTGTTCGCTCTCTAATATTCCTCCGAATTCAATAAATTTGCCTGCGTAGCAAAGCGCGTTTTAAAATCTTTTTCACCGCAGGGCAAGAGGAAAAAAGAAAGGAAACGGTATACACAATCGGGCGCTATGTGTACTCCCCGCAGAGTCGCGCACAATGACGAAAGTTAGCGCGACGCGGCGCGCGACTCCCGGTGTATTATGTAAGCTCTCACGCGCGAACTTCGAAATTGCACGAGTTACGAGGTGTTGTAGTGTGTATGGTTGTATGTATGTGTATATGTGGGAGGGTTGCTGCTTGCACGCCATGTGAATTGGCAAGAGAGAGAAAGTGAAAAATGCGGTAGTAGTCGAGTGGAGAGTGACTGGATGGTTTGTATTGAGTTAGAACGAGAACACGTGTGTATATGTACGTGAGCATTGTTTCATAATTCTATTATTAGTTTTAAATATAAATAATAAATCTATTAGCACGAAAATTAGTAAAGCAGTACGGTAGCGACTAGGACATTTAGTGAAATACTGAATGATTTAAAGTCATTGATTTATATATGGGATGCAAAAACAGCAAGTCCTACAAAAATTCCAAAACTAACGTAATATTTCCACGTTTCCAAACATTACCATCCCCACCCTAATTATACTTTATGAGCAATTAAAAACCTCCGTCTCACCACCGCCATTCGTTCTACCCCAAAAAACACCTATACACTATTCTTCATTCTCTCCTTCTCGTCTCTTTCTCTCATATACACGACAATGAGACCTAAGAGGTACAATAAATTCCCCCTCTGCGCGTATAACCCGTGTATATAGTTTATAATGTATATACCCGTACCTTTACCCGTGCGCGCAAGACAAGAGAGAGGGAGAAAGAGAGAGGAAACGCCGAGGGTGTACGCTTACAATCACTGAATTTCGCGCGCGCGCCCGCGGTGTGCTCGCACCTGGAAGCTGAATTACGCGTCTGTTGTCTGATGTACGTTACTGGGTAAATAAGCCGCGCGCTACCGTGTAATATAGTTAATTGTTGTTGTAGCGAAGATGAAGAGAAGGAGTTGTTTGTATATATGTGGGTGTGGGTTCAGGGGTCGTGTTTTGATTTTGTTAGATAAGAAGGTGAACGAGGGTTTGAAATTTGTGGGAATAAAATTGTTGGAAAATCTTTGATAAAATATACAGTGAAATGAATTCAGTTCTCTGTAGTGTAGTGAGGATTGAATGCCATTGCATAAGTAAATAATCATTTACTATGCAGATTTACTAGAGTAGATTAATTAGTGCACTTACTAATTACTATACGTACGTTTACGTTCGCGTTTTTTAGATTTTGGATCCTTTCGAGATTCGAAAAAAATTGAGCTCAATTCCGATATTTTATAATAGATTTTCAAATAGATTATTTTGTTTTTCTATACCGAAGGTTAATTTTGTTTAAATATTACATATTTCTATAAAAAGCTTTACGCAGTATTGCGCACGAGCATAAATTTTCATAAACGTCATGAAACTCTTCTGCATTTGAATGCCGCAGGAAAACGAGCCTTCATATAGACATTGATTTTTCATTCATAATATATACCTGCCTTCTATTTCATGCCACATTCTCAATATTCCACAGTTATTACGAACGGAAATAACGAAGTACATATTCTTCTTGCTTTCATAACCTCATTAAAGTATTCTAATTATTCGGTATAAAACGAAGCGAAGCGCGATCCTTTCTAACTATGCGAGAAAAAAATTTAAAAACCTCGATACCAACGAAATTCCACGGTTAGGGTAAAAATCCGGGTTGCGAACGACTGCAACTCCCGCGAGCCAAAGCGATCGATCACGCAGCAGCCGTTCCGAGAACTATACGCTCTCTCTCTCGTTCTTCCTGCTGTATACATCTCGCGTTGTACGCGCTATATATACACGTAACATATTCTGAATCGAAATATAGCGTTAAACCTTTTTATATTGAAAACTTCGCCTTTTCCACGAAATCGTCCATTAATGTTGCTGAAAGATATGTCGATTTGGAACGAATTGCAGTGAACCATAAATTCCCTTTTCTATGTATATAATGAAACTACACTCTGACAAAAACATGTTTGTCTCTAGGAGAAAAATCGTACCTTGAAAAACGAATGCACGACTGTTCCCTAGTGATCGTTGATTTTTTTTTGCTCTTTCAGTGTCCGAGATGTTCTGTCAAAGCGGTCGCGTGAAAGGGGAAAATACGGCGAGAACTAACTCCTACTGGATTAAAACCCAGAGAGAACGCACAAATACAAAAGCTTCTCGCATTTTTATATAACGAATGTAAGGTACTTCCAGGATACGTATATAAAGTACAAGATAAAATTCGAAGAATAAATATGTAATTGCGAACTGATATAATATTCTTTTTCGATGTATATATACGAAATTTTCACATATTTAGCATTCTGTTTGTGTTCGCGATTCGCGAGGTGGATGAATTATTCTGTTTAATTTCGGATTTTAATAAAGAAGATTTAATGTAAAAGTCACGCTGGGCTCAGGTACCATATAATATGGCCTGATTTTATGTGCAACGTGACATTTTTTGTTTCCTTTCGGCTTGTGTGTATTATAACGCGGATTTCATTAAATCGGAATGTTTAATGAAGATTTTTAATAATAAATACATGAGAAAATATAATATTGTAAAGCTTGCAAAATTGTAATTTAATATTATTCATTAACTGTATACTATAAAATTTTAATATTCAACTATTTTAATTAATAATAATATGGTGTATTATCGTGACATTCTGCGGTAAATAAAGACCCTACTAATGAAGTTTACGAGCCATAGAGATATTAATTGAATAACAGGTCAATTTATCATCATCCTTATCTGAACTGACAGTCAATAAGCTATTATCCATTATGCGACCTAAAATACATAATTAACAAATATGTTATTACATAATTTAAAAAGTACATATACTATAACACTGAATATGAGTATACTATGTCAACTTTTCAGTATACTATCATACCATATAAATATACTACTTTAACTTTACACTATTATTATATCATGCTTTAAAATATTCCACAAAAACTCTCACCTTTATTATTCATCAAACCTCGTCACCATTACATTAAAATCCACAAACAACAACAAAACACGTACTAGGTATCATCTACAATCCAACAATACTACTCTATTACATATAAACGTAAAAATGTCGCTCACACCTTACCCGTGAGGGCTACTACAAATCGCGCTGCAAGCTCGTACGCGTGGAGCCAATAAACGGCTAATTATAGCCTCGGCGCACTCGCTGTGTGTGTCTGTATACACGCTATACTCTCTCGGGCATCGATTGGTTTATTTATTCGCGCGAGCGAGCTAAAGCCACCGTGGGATATGGATTCTTCGTTTTTTCTTTCTTCTTCACGCGGGCACGTTATATGTAAGAAAGACAGAGTAAACTGCGGTGCAGCTCAGTTGAATTTTACGAGAGGATATGCGCGAGTGGTGGTCCGACTTTAAAATTCTAATGAGTGGTGAAGTGATAGGGTTAGTGATAGGGTTTATAGCCGGAGAGGGTCTTGAGGAAATCGAAAAATGTCGTTGGGAAGGAGATATATGGTGGTTGAGTTGGTTCAGGTAGTGGAAAATTGATTTCTGGAGGGTATTTTGAAAGTTTTGGGCAATACAAAAATTAGCTAGAAACCGAAAGGTGACTAAAATATCTTATTTTTAGTTTTTTTTCCGCTTTTCCAAGATCTTTCTATATGTATTATGGTCAAAAACAACATCACCTAAACAATTTGTAAAAAGTCTCTTTACAATGCACTAAATTAAATTAATTAATTAAAATAAAAAAAAAACATTTTCTTCATTAGCATCCTTAAGATTGCCACGGTTTTACAAATTAACAATTGTAAGGCTTTAAACCGCTGACTTCGCCAAATCACTATACAATTCCGCACGCAAACCTCGTATAACGAACGCAACTTTCATCATGCAAATCCAGCACAATAAAAAAAACACTCTTCCCACGGTTTTATCTTCCAGCTCGCGCAGACGAAAGAAGTTCTCTCCTCCCCCAATAAGTACAACTCCGGGCGCTATAATTAAAAAGTAAAATCTAATAACTCTCGCCCCGCAAAATCCCCTCCTACACTCCGCACAGTCTCACAATACACCGAACTTCTTTCCATATACCTCGCACCTTAATCCGTTTAATTAACGGATCCTCTCGTCTTCTCTTTTCTTTTCGAAACGGAGACTCGTTCGACGGGAGCGTGCAAGGGTTAATCTCGTTTGCAGCCGTCAAAATTGCGAGGACGCGCGGAGTCAACGGGGTTGGCTGAAGAGGAAGAGAGCAAGAGAGAGAGAGAGAAGCCGGAAATTCAGTTACACGCGGAGAATGGAATTCAGTTATGTGATCCGAAATTGAGTTTTCGATTCGGTATATAAGGATGAATAGGGGAGGAAAGGGCGCAAGTTTGATGGCGGCTTGTTTAAAGTTGCCGGATTCGCGTCGATCCGATAAATCGAATATATGAGGTGCTATATATATATAGGAAAAATTCATTTTGATGTGTGTGTGTGTATTTTCAGTTCATTTAATGGGTATATAGTGGATTAATCCGTCTGGCTGAAAAAAATATTAATTTTCATAAAAAAGAATTGCAGTCATAAAAAAATCACTCCTGATTCACGGCATTCTATACCAACCGACATATTCTTCCCGACCCAGCTCTTAATGATTAAAATTTCCCTTTTATTTAATTCAAAAAGCATCAACAACTCGTCGTCGTCGACAATTCTCCACGTCCGGCCTGAAATTAATGGTCGACGACCCCCACCTCCTCCTTTAAGATAACGCACCCGCACGCTGTATATTCTCGCACCCTCAAGCGAAGAGCCCTAACGACGAACGTCCTCGTCTCTGCAACAGAAGCAGTAGTATAGTGTATAGCAGCACGGGACGAAGACGAATGGCGGCGAAACAAATGATGTTGTCTCGTCCAATCTTTATTTGCTCCCGGCGAGCGAGTGGGAAACAAACGATCCCTCGGGTATATGTGTATTGTGTGTGTGTTCTGGAAAAATCGACGATCGACGCCAAGTGATAATGGACCAGGTGATCGGAGCTGTTCGGCGTTATTTTTGTTTGTATACCAGATGTTTGGAATTTTTTTTGTGTATTGTGTAGATGTAGGGTTGATGATGACGGTGCAGTTGGAGCAGGAAAAGTGAAGTGGAGAATGACGAAGGCTGATTTTTAGATAGGATACAGTGCGGTGGATGTGATAAGTGTTGCTTTACAAAAGTTAGAAAACAAAAAAAGGTTTAATAAGTTTTTAGTAATTGATATATCTAATAAATATTTTAGTATGTTTGCAACATAAGATTTTAATTCTTCTACAGAAATTTTATCATACTACCAAAAAGTACCATGAAATACAAAACTTTCTATTCTAAAATATATATACGTATATCCCTTAGAGCCCTGCCTCTCAATTCCACATCCGTACCAATTCAGCCAATTACCATCATCACTCCACTCCAACCGAACATTCCGTAACAACCTGGAGCACACGACGCGAATCGCGTAGCAAACGAGGAGAGCGAGTATAGTCAGGCAATCGCTCGCTCACTCGCTCGCCGTTTACCCGTCATTTTACACCAGACCAGTCGCAATGCCGCTCGTTTGTCTTCGTTACGCGGAACGCTACCAGTATGACGTGGGACTAATCCTCCGGCTCGAGAGAGGAAAGCGGAGGTAGCGTAGAAAGTGGATTAGAGCTTTTGGGTGTAGAGAATAACGTATGCGTGGGTGTGAAGTGCGAAAAGGTAATTTTTGATTGTAGATTTGAGGTCTGATTGGAGATCATGGTAGAAAGAATGTAAAGATGCTATTGGAAAAAGAGAATAAACGAACGAAGGAAAAACGAACAACACCATAAAATAAAACTATCGAACTGAAAGCTGTAGCTAAACATACCGATAGTTCATCAATCAATCAACCTATACCTCTCGAACGCATTTATCAACTGTCCCTGTATACACACGCGCACGTCTCCCAAACAATTGTCGCGACTTTTCTGTTATCTCAAAAAAACCTCCTCTAACCCTGAGAAAAAACGCAAAACCAACCGCTGTGACAGTATAAGAAAACAGTCGACTACGAGAACGGGGAAAATCCGGTAACGGATGAGAATCTCCCCTAATGCGTCGATGGAATTCGCATGCAAAGCTCCGACGCGCGAAACGAGAAAACGACGACGAGCAGAGGACGACGTTGCTACTGCTACTGCTGCTGCTGCTGCTACTGGTACTGCACGATGAGGCGCCAGGCTTTGCTATGCGATTTATCGCTGTACCGGGAGGGAGAGGAATTCTTAAATTTTATTTTTCACCGTCTGTTTTTGGGAAAGGAGAGAAAAAGTGGATAGTTTGAGTTTGGAAATGAAGTTTGTGGGTGTTTTTTGGTGACGGTGGAAAGGTTGGTTGTTAACAGATATTTATTGGTATGATATATTTTTTTTAAATAGTGTTGTTAAAGAGCTAATAATAGTTTTTGGTAAAAAATAATTTTTAGTAAATGGTATCTATGATAAAAAATTTAATTTTCAATTCCACCTGTTGTTTCAAAAAAATACCACGAACCTTTTTCATCTGGTAGCGGTTTACCTATCATAATTATTTAGTATATTAGAATATTATTCAACATACTACATTGAAGCAGTACGAGTAAATATTGATTTTACTCGGTTAGCACAACATTCAAACAATACTTCAATAACATCAGTAGTTACACTATGTGATTTACAAATACTATTTGAATACAAATAATTTTTTATCTTACCAATAATTCATTACTCATTCTACAGTTGCAAACGTCATTCTTAATAAAAGTCAAACCTTCACATAAAAATTTCACATATCCCGATGAACTTCAACGAACACACTTTCCGTAAACACAATCACTAAACATCGTTCGTTTTCCCCATCACACCTACCGTACCATAAATACATCATTATTTATGGGCAATAACAATACACATCGAACTCTTCCACGAACATATTATTCGCACCTTACTGTATATTCACGTTTCTCTTTTGATCTGTACGACCGCGAAAAGAACCACGCAAATCGTGATTTGAAACCGCGGCGAAAGACATGAGCGAGACCGAGAGAGTAGCGAATCTTAAGAGAATTTTTATTACGTCGTGGTATTATATATCACTGCAGTAACTCCGCGTGGTTATTCGTTTTTCAGAACCGCCGGCTGCACGCGCTGATTTCATTTTTCACGCGAGCGCGGCTCGTAATCGAATATGTCCCGTATGATAATTTCGATTCGCGGGATATAACGCATATATACACGAGCGTGCACCGAGAATCGAATTGTCGACGTCGATGCAATATTTGCTATTTCGTTATGAATTTTACGTTTAATATATATTTTAGTGATAAATTTTATTCACTATATATATTGTATAGAAATTGACAATAGCATTGTTGCGCAACTATATACTATAACTCTACTATGTTTATAATACTCGATTAAACGCACGATTGAATTCTCAAACACGCGACTGTATCATCTTTCGAAATAGCTATGCGATGATAATTTTCGAAATCCGATTATACAAGCAATCCCCGGAAAATCCAGTCGGCAAAAAGTCAGAACCCACAATTCACGCGCGTTTTATAAATCGAAATTGCAGTAAAAAAAAGTCGACCAAATCATTTTTTCTTTCTCTCTCTTTCTTTTTTATTCCGCTTGGTTTTTCCATTTTTTCGCGGGCCATTTGCCTCGGAAATTCATTGAAAGTCCCTCGGATTTCATCAGCCATCACGTGTCGATCGTATAATGGATTTAAAAACTCACTATTGGCATTGACAAGCACCGACGCTTTGTTCCTACCGATGGATTCTCACACCTAGGAATCTCGTTGGCAAACAGTTGCCTATACTACGGATGTGGGTTTTGAAAATGGAGATAAATAGAAAGTTTCAGATCTATTTTTTTGTTCATTTACCTTTTTTTTATTATATTTTGGTATATATACTTGATTTCGAAAATTACGGCAATTATAACAGTGAAGAATTTTACTACTTTTATACAAAACCAAAGAAATAAAAAAAATATCCTTAACCTTCTCTCAACATTTATTTACGAATAACAAAATTTCAGTTTCTTCTATTACCGCACCGCACACTACATCACCCAAACTCATAGTTTAGTCGAAATCCCATCCAACTCGTTCGGAATTTTTTATTGGTATATGATGTAAGACAAATAATAATACTTCTTGCGTTGCTCAATATGGAAGTGTTCTTTTATTAGTTTTGAGGGAAAAGTCTTGCGACATAAAAACCCTTCGAAATTTCTCGTTGTTGATGAATTAACCAGCCAGTCGTACAATATAAGGCACTTGTGGCCTTTCGATACGGTGTGAAAACCGCTAGTGACAAGAGTCACGTCCGCTCGATTCGTATGTCTTATGTGTACGTTAATGCTAGCCACTCGTCAGTGGGTAGCCGATGGATGAATATAGATCGAAATCCACCAGCTTTGGGACGTCGAGAACTTGTCTGGTCAGTCGCTATATCAAATCGCAGATTTTATTATAAGTTTTAGGATTAACTCCGTGATCAATACGCGTCGTGCACGAGAACAAGAGTGAATGACAGCCCTATCCTTCTTTCTGTTTTTTCGTTAACATCGAAATGAAGGCGAGGATGACGCGCGCGAAGAAAAGAAGATCGTGAAGTCATGTCGTTTTCTCGACGCCGCTTTCGTTCTATTTCGCCATAACATTTTCGTTATAAACATCTTCTTTCTACAAAAACAGCTTTCGAAAACGTTCCTCATATGAAAACACATTTAATATAACTCCCAAATTATTTCCACACTTCGCGCTCCACAAAGCACACACATGCGATCACCTTTCCGCAAACTCCGATGCTTGAATGCACATATACACACACACAGACATCTTGAATTTCCTCGACCAGACAAAACTCACCACCAACACAACGAGGGACACGCGCAGTGACCGCAGCTTATTCCGTTCGATCGGGCGCGATTTACACGTATCGGTCGCGGACACCACAGGAACGAGTCTTCCTACACGAGAAGTGCACCCTAGAAGAGGAGGATGGTCTCTCTCTCGCTCTCTCTCTCTCTCTCTCTCTCTCTCTGCGGACGCGGTTTGAAATTCATAGCCGTGCGGTACGGAAGTGGCACGGAATGAACGGGGTTTAGGTTCGCTCCGGAGGTTTTCCGAGAGAGTTGAGCACGGATGGGTAGGTGAAATGTTTGCCGAGGGGAATTGGTAGAGTTTTGGTCAGTTATGGTGGTATTATAGTTTAAGCTTTTTTTATGATTCTTAGAAATTTTCCAGAGAGACATTTTTATTATACTTCGTGTGGTAAACTTATTAAATACAGTTTGACAAACAAATAAACATTCTGAAGCTTTATACCTGTGCACGGAAGAATAAATCCTTTTTCCAAAAGGTTTTACAAAACCTTTTTTCCCAAAACGAAATGTATAAATAAAGCCGATGCCTTTAGAGTATAAAGTAATCGACGAAGATTTAGCCTATCAATGTCGGAAATGATGAATGGCCTCTCGTTAAAAGACTCATTCGAAAAGTCTACGGCGAGTCAACAAATGTCACGAACGATATATAGATCCCTTACATTCTGTCCCGATGATGACGTGATTGATAATCTGTGCCAAGTTTTTCTCAAGCCTCCCTTCTCTCCCGAAAATCATACATAAATTGTATAGTAGGTCAGTGAGCCGTACGATGACGTCGTGGTCGCAAAATCGTCGTCATACCTTTGTGTTGTGTATATATGTCCGACTGTCCTCCGGAAATGTTGACGAGTTTCTCAAGTGTTCACTTGAGGACGATGATTTATGAGGCTATGGAGTAGGAAAAAATGCGAAATCCCGCGATGTAATGGATAAAATATAAGGGAGGGAAATGTGTAATAAAAAAGAGGCAGAGCACGAGTTTGTTTGAATTTGTAAATTTTGAAGAGTAGAATGTTCTTATAAGGGAATCATATAGTCACGTGAAAAAAGTTTGTATTGTCTATGTATGGGTAAACATAAGCTACATATCGCCACGACATCAGAGCCAAAAATCGATCATACTTAGACATATTTCGTATATGTGAAATATGTAGCTTGAAATGGTAGATTAATTTCAATTGTAGATTAGATAAAGTGTAGCCTTTATTTACGTATATTTAATGAAATTCATAATACTATAGCATTTACCTTACAGTTTTACCGGTATCACGTAAAATTTGACACAAGTTCAGAGATCAAAAATAACAAATTCACTTTGTCACACATTTAACCAAAAAGAATTAAAAATTTCATTTCGCGCAATCCCACGCCAATCCGACCGAAACAACAAAACATCTCGTCCTATTATTTTTTTTTAATTGAGCTTAAAGCATCGCGCACACATCCCGACCGATATATTCATAATAAACCACAAAATGAAAATATAGCTGCCACCCATATACGCAAAAGAGATTTTTTTTTCCATGCATCGATCCGCAAGATAATAACACTTTCAGCCGAGCATCGCTGGGGCAATTAATCAAGTATCGACTGTGTTTTTCACAAAACACGTATATCGTGTGCCCGATACCCACGTGGGTAGAAGGATTAACGTGTGCGAGAGCCGCGGGCACGATTTTTCATCCACCTCGCGTCGTGTTTTCGTCCTCCTTTCGCATCACAGTGAAATCAATGCGCAAAATTATATATGTTGTATTGTGTTTTATATATAGGTATTATATATATATATACGCACCTGATTGTCCTGGATTTCTTTGATTCGACCACGCACATTTGTACACGATTGCGATCAAGCGCAGCTGCTTTAAATTCGTTAATGACGTAGGTTATACGTTTATTATGTGCACGATAATGAACGCTGAAGTACCGCGGCATTGTCGTTATTAATTAATTTGTTGCGTCAAACGCGATTTTTACGAATCCCAATTTCGCTCCATTGTGTTAGGTTTAACAATTGGACAATCAAATGTCTACGCCTCAGGGTCGTATTAATGAATTGTTTTCTCTCTCACTACACGCATTGCTGATACTTCGTATCAACGCGGAAAATAATTTTTTACGTCATTTGCAGGAAAATTCAAAGCTTTGTTATGTGAAAATTTTTTATTTGTGAATAAGTTTCGAATTAAAAAAAGAGCAAAATGTCAATTTTTGTGTGTTATGCTTTTTTTTATAAAATATTTCGTGATGTATATTTGATAACATTTTGAATATATCTATGTACAGCTTATAAAATTTATTGTTATTTTTTTGATTGCCGATATTTTTATAACACATTCTCTTATGTTATTTAATACTTATATTTCTATACACTTCTTTAAATTACTATATCCATATATACCAATCATAAAACATTTTTACTATAAAATGCATTAAATTCAGCCACATTGTGCAAAAAAAAGTATTTCCTTACGTTATTCCTTTAAATCGCTCAAATCTAAAAAAAAACGCTAAAAATCTCAGCAAAGTATATTCACCTACCGCTTAACTAACCATATCCGATCGTTCTATGCAGGTGACGAAGAGCCGGGCGCACCAACCGGTGCCGGCTAGCCGTTAAAGCCCGCCGTCCGCCGCCAGTCGCCGCCGTTGCCGTTGTCGACCCACGTTGGAGATCCTCAGCTGGCGTAAGCGAAGAGAGCGATGATGGCCCTCCAGTGGGATAAGCTCTCGCCAGCCGAGTTCCAGCAGCTGCAGGATTTGGCATCATGTGAGTGTGTATATATATATATGTAATTCGCGTGTAGTGCGAGCTATGATTTAATTGATTGCCGAGGGATATATATGAGAGGCAAGAGAAAGGGATAAAGATTTTTCGAGATGTCGCTGTCGAGAGGAACAGTTAAAGGTTGAAGTTTGTCGAAGCGTTAAATGTTTAATAGGTTGAGGTTTATATACAAGTTATATTCTTTAAAAGATTTTTATATTTTTTTTTTTTTTGGAACCAAACGAGTTGAATTAAACGTACTTAGTTTTTCAAACTTCAGCAGTTATTATTTATTATTTATACTTTTATACTTATAAATATCTACGCGCAAAGCGAGGAAGTTGTTGTTTTCCGACAACTCTCAATGAAACTGTATTTTCGTCTAAACGATCTAATAAGGAAATTTCCCTCTTCGCAGTATTGCAGAGCAAGTGCAGCACACTTTGCGCACTTTGTCGATAACGCGCCGGAGCTCGAATTATAGAAATTTCCTCACTCTCGCAGGCGCGATTAGTTTACGCTTGTTATGTAGAATAAAGGGGACAATGAAATTCTCGCAATTCGTCGACTAATCAATTTTTTAACCGTTGCATGGATAAAATATATAGGACACTACCAGATACGCCTGTGTCAAGATGTATAGGTGGATTATAGCTTTGAACTGTAAACGGTTATTTGTTAATTAAAGTATCGAGTGAAAATTAATTTTGAAATGCTTTGTGCTTATTTAAACGAATTACTTAAAAAATTCAATATACGCACCATCCGGCGTTAATTCATTCGAAATTGCAATTAAAGCGATTCACAATCGTGTCGAGCTCCATAGCTGAAAGTAATCAAACGCTAAACGAAATATTCCACCTACACTTGCAGACCTACCCACGTATGTAATTCCTTCTGCTTTCGGTGAAATTCTACGCATCCGTTTTCCGACCTCGCAACAACATTTTTTTACATCGAACGTAAACGATCGGGTGACACTCAAGCATTCGGAAACGTTTTTATTCGGTATATGAGTACTAGGCTTGGAAATTTTATGCACACCTACGATTTTTTAGATTACGCGTTTCTGTAGAGGGTTTTGAATTATATATGGATAGATTCAATTCGAATTTAAATTAAAATTAAAATATGTTAATAATAGATATTTTACATTCGTTTAATACAAGACTTGATGACGTGAAAATTAAGTTCTGAAAATCGCATGTATATATCTAGCGAGCTTAGAAATACATACAAGAAATAAATAAATATAATTCTTCGGGCAATTACACATCCCATCGTAATTAAAAAATACGTCTACTCGACTCTACACACCTACCTTTATTCTTCTCATCATCTCAGTAAATTAAAAAAAAAAAACAAAGCCTCACAAATACAATTCCAACCTTCACTGCGTAAACCTGATGGTAAACGTTCCTACCTACACCTGTAACCTCGTACCTCTACCAACAAAAATCTCAAATTTCTAATTTATGGTACGACCTCCGCAAACACAATTCCCCACAATCTTTTCGAAAGTTTTGCTTGAGAGTTAGATATAGAGCAAGTGGAAAAGAGACGAGCAAGATGCGAAAGAGAGAGAAAGAGAGAGAGAGAGAGAGAGAGAGAGAGATTGCAAAAAGTGCTCCAGTGTAAATTCCGTCGCGAGGTGCGGAGGAAAAAGTTTCCTCCTGCGTCCGGGAGAGCTAAGAGGATTGAGCGGGAGAAGTGAGAGATCTATTCGATCTCTCGAGGGGTCGAGTAGACGACGACGACTATCGTGGTCGTTGTTTTAATTTCGGATATTGCGTCGAGTGGTACTCCCCCCCCTCTCTCTCTCTCTCTTTCTCGCTATCTAGGTATGTGTTTGCAAATGCCGAGAGGGAGATTGATTCGCGTATTTGGCGAGACATTTCTACGTGAATGAGAAAATAAATAGATGGTAAAAAGGCAAAGATTTGTTAAAAAAAAGAAAGGCAAAGTAAAAGGAATAAAATATAAATGCTGGGATATTTTTATGCTGAAGTCTAACGTTACGTTAAAGAGCATTTGAATCTGGAAATATTTTTCTCGAATTTATGTACGTTTCCTGCGTATTTCCTACCTTATCAAATTATTTTTTTTTCGTTTACTTGTCAGAGTTATATAGAAAATTCGCTCTTTTCATCATTTTCTAGAAATTCAGTGCAAGATATATAGACTTTGATAAGTAAATAAATAATTTCTTTATTTCTTAGTTAAATTAACATATATAAGATTGAAAACTTACTTAATTATACAGTTGAAGATCTAATAAAAACAAATAACATAATTAATAAAAATTAATAATTACACATTCCAAAAAATTCTGTATACATTTATCACCAACAACTATATTAATAATTATACTTAATTGACTCCGTGCAAAAACATTTACTCACGTATACCATCACGCGCGTCTTCGAATCCACCATATCTGCACACATCTCAAGCCATAAATCGGCGAAAATTTTTGCTTCGCAAGCCTCCACGCATGCAGTGCAGTAGTCCAGGCCACATATATATGCAATATGACATCTCAATCTCCTCCGTCCCCGTACTTTCCGCGCTTTATTAAACCGCACGCGATTCCGAAATCCAATATAAGCCTGCCGAGTGCTCGTGTCGATGATTGAAACGTCTCTCTTCCTGCTTCTTTTTCTTTTTATCATATACGCTGCAGCGCGAAATTAGAGGGACACGAGCTGTGCGAAATTACGGCTATATACACGACGACGAGAGCGGTTTCTTTTGTCCTGGTGGTATATATAGTTTTTCCTTGAAGAAGCTGCTACTACTACTCGTTTCAGACTCTTTGCTTTTTAGTCTCCGGAGGGAGATGGGAAACGAGGAAGATCAATTTGGCAGATGCTTTGTTTTGCTCGTTATATTGGCGGGGATGGAAGGAAAGTTTTTCGTTTAGAAATTGTACGCGAGAGTTGGAGCTTCGCGTGTAAATGGCTTAATAATAGTCGCCTGGTTAATTAAAAATTGTGTAGAAGTATAAAGTCAAGGTCCTTTTTTTTTTAAAAGAAAGATTATAATATAGCGTTGAATAGAGATTTCAATAATAGGTATGATAACCAACCTACCCCTCAATCCTTATTCCATGATTTTTAAATAAGGCCTTCCTATCTCGCATTATTACTCATGCAACCTCACCTCGACCTTCTCAAAGTCCCGTTATCAGAGCAGACGCATAACGCGCGCGCATAGTCTCCAATCTTCGTTATACTATATATACCTTGCCTCCGAAATGAAGCAAGTATAGTGTTATATATATATACACCTGTAAACCTTAAATAAGCTACGATCACCCGATGAATCTTGAACCGTGCACCACATTGCTGGAAACCAAGGCTAATGCAAAATTTCTCTTTCTCTCGCGTAGACTCGACGCGGAAGCTGCAGGAAGTGCTGCAGGATTTCTGCACGACTACGGCGCCCGGCAGCGTGCCGAAATATCATCCGGACGGGGTAAGTCTGCCTACACAAGTATTCCTTTATATATAATATGTACTATGCTATATATCTGTATGTAAGAATGTACGTGTATGTATACGTGAAACGTATATACATTCACCGTTTCAATATTTCATAAAGGACACGCGCGCGCGCGCGGTTGAGAACCGCAAGAATTTAGGTTAACGTCGCCGTTGGCTGCTTTTTTAGGGAGGGGTGAGGAACGAGGGGGGGAAAGTTGGTACCCCGCGGGCTTGCAGAAATGAAATTTTCGTCTTATTTCACGCGCTCGTCGGACGAGAATGGCAGTTGAGGAATGGATTTGTCGCGGTTTTCGCGATGATTATGCGCGGTTCGAATAGTTTTGGGTTTGACAGTGCGGTAAAACCGAGTAGAATTTTGTAACGAATAACGTTTTTTTTTTCTTGTTTAGTATAAATGATTGTATGGTATATAAAGTAAAATTATGTAACGTTGAATAAAGATTACACGAAAGTATTGTTTAACTATATATATACTACTTTTACAACATTTCATATAGTGTACCAATTTACAATTATACGGTCGTTATAAAACTGTTACTACAATAATTTTAAAACGTCGAAATAAATTACAATCTACGTATTCCGTTTTCCGACACAATGCGTGATTGTTACGCAATCATTGACGCCATTCCCCATACGTCACCCCAACTTCATAATGTACACGCCATCTCCGAAACCTATAAACGCCGCGACAAGGAAAAAACTTGCAAAGACTTTGAAAACCGCCAAGTTTCTTGACGAGATCGTACGTCAACGCGGCGGTGAAAGTCGAGAAGTATAGCGGCATGCTTTTCACGAGGTATACCCGACAAGGTATCACAGTTGCAGCGCGCCCGCGCGCAATGATTTATTCATGCGGTCGACGCAAAGTCTGCTCATTTCCGCGAAATTTACGCGTATATAGCAGAGGAAACTGATTTCACACGTTGCGTGCGGTAGCATACATATATACACGAGGAACTTCCGGTTACGCGATTTTAAGGCTAGCGAATTCTCGGTACACGCGGGGTTCCATGAATGCATTAAGCCAATAAAGCCGTAGGATGGGTGCGCACAGAGACATCAGTGCCGCGGATTGTTGATTTGCTATGATTTAATTGTCTAATATATATATATTACGGAAAAGCGCGTATCGGGTTAAGCTTTTGAGATTAGAAGTTACGTGGAACGAGCAAAATTATAAAATTACAAAATATATATTTTGTTCGGTAATATACTTCAAATTATGATGTAGTTGTTTACGTTATTCGATGGTTGAAACAAATTTTATAATAAAACAGGACTTTAAGAAAAAACTATTCACTGGTCGCGCTACTTTAAGCGAAGTATATAGAAAAGCTGCTTTGGCAAAGTGAAAACTAATCCTGATTGAGGTGACAACACTTCAAGAATACTCGCCAAATCCTCTTTCGTTCGCTTTTTAAGCTGTTCTCTTGTCGTCGTACGTATCCTTAATACATTTCCATCAACATGCAGCATTTATCGATTTTATGTAGGATGCAATGTAATAATTTGCGTGGCATTTGAATACTTTAATATGTCTTTGGGATATTTATGTGTGTGTGTATACACACATACTCCTATACGTTACACCACCAATAATATGATAATACGTTAACAACATACTAACAGAATATTTCGTACAATATTTAATCTGTTTGAATTTCTGTTTTCACATTATTTATTAGGATATTATAAGAATACATCTGTGAAATGATGTATAAAAATCGATACAACATCGACTTCAATATACTGTTCTCCATGATGTTCTTTGATGGCAGTAGTTCTTTACTTCATTAATATTGGAAAACCATAATAAAAATATATTATTTATATGAGAAAACCCTTTAAGTAGCCTGCGTGCATTAAAAAAAAATTATAGAAATGTGACTATAGAAAGAAGATGGCAGAAATGCAATATTTGAAATAAATTTTACGTACGTAAAATTATAAATTTAATAATAAATAATAATAATTAATAATAAATTTAATTTTATTGACATACAAATAATATTGAAGTTTTTCTTCAAATAACTGTATACATTATATTCCGGGAAATAATACCGCTTACCATATTGGGAAAATTGTACATTATTCCTTTTTGAGTATAAGTGATTCAATTAAATGGGAGAGGATGACATGGTTGCTCATTTCAAAATTTTTAATTTTTTTTTTATTTCATTATATCACATGTTTTAATATAATTACTTTAATTCTACTGTCCGGTAGCTGTACATGCATATAAAATTATTTTTCTTTGTAAAATTTTTTTTCTTACAGTCAAGTTTAATAAAAACAATCTAATAATGTAAAAATAACGATGAAGAATTTTTGAAAATAGAAGTTAAATTCATTTTTCATTATTTTTCAATAATCTCATTTCCCCTATTTATTCTTGTTGAAGGTATCTTCTTATATATTTTGAAGAATTTATATCAATCATACATACGTTCACGCTGCTGTTCTTTCTTTCTTTTTAATTAGTAACGTAAAATGTTGTTACTGATAAATTCATAATTTCAGAATGACAATATTATCCCATTTAATACACAGAGAAAATTGAAATAACGTTACATCAGGTAGATATATCGCCAGCCTTTGTTTACATTCTCTATTGACTTTCTCGGTTAATGGTAATGTTTACTCGGTTTCAAAATTCAGCCATTTCTCGTATACATCAAGGATATATGCGTTCTCTTCCTTAAATTTGTTTACAAAAGATCATAGCATTGATTTCACAGATAATAATTGTAGGCAGTTCGTTCCTACAAGCCAACACGGTATTGTCTACAATCATCCAAGACACACGTTAAAGTTTGAAAAAGGAAGTTGAAGCTCATAAGTATAGAATATTGCGAAATGTTTGCCAAAATCCTACTCTTCGCTTTGCTCACCTCACTTGTCATTGCTGTAAGTATAAACGTTTTGATTGATCATTCCACCTTTGTCTTCAGAAAACATTTAATCGAAGCAAACAAAATATGTCTTACTTTGACAAATAGTCTAAAAAGCCCCTTTCGAAATCTCTAGGACAAATCGGACAACCAGGTGAAGCGACCCGACAACAACAACAACAACAACAACAACAACAACAACAACAACAACAACAACAACAACAACAACAATAACGACAAGGATGACCAGTCGGAAATCGAACTGCCTCAATGGTGGAACGACTTCGACAACAAAATCAAGCGCTTTAACGACCAGATAAATTGGGAATACGCGCGTCTCTGGATGGAGATTGGCGAGCGTCTGGAGACAGATGAGCACAAAAAGGATTTCTTCAAGTGGCGTAAAAACTTTGAGGACTCGAAGAACTCTGACTTCAGAACCATCTTCGAGAGCAAGGCCCAATGGGATGAGCAGCTGAAACAGAAGTTCAACGAAGCCAGTCTATCGATGGCCAATCTGCTCTACCAATTCTTCGACAAATTCATCACGATGAAGCAGAGGGTCAGGTGTCACTTCTCCTTCCTCTACGACATGGCCAGCGAGGAAACATGCCCCGAGGGCTTAAACGACGACGGCGAAGTTGTGTAATGAAACGTTTGCACTGAGCGTATATGATCTGTTATGTCCAACGTGGATATGTGTACGCGCGATATTTATGTAAATAGCTAGTTTTAAAAACTGTTTTAGCTTTGTTGTTTTCTATTTTTAAATTTATTTTATTGGTCGTTGTAATAAAAGATTTTAATGAAAATGAGCCCCGCCTCTGCCTCGCAATAATTTATTTACTCTCCAATAGACCAATGTTCTATTCAAATCATAGCAATATAACCTAAACTCAGTCAAATTTACTTCAACCCGTTAAAAAGCTTACTTAATCAGAATAACGTAAGTCAGTGTACATTATTTATATTCGCAAGGCGACGACTTTGTTACCACGATACCCGTCGCGTGGGATTTCCGCTTTTTGGCTCCGATAACTGCAGCTAAGGTAGTTCGCGAATATAAATCAGCTGATACTGAGGAGACCGTAGGTTCTCGAAAAATCGAAATACTAAACATTTTATACACTTTATTTTAACTTCTCCGCCGAATACACTTTCAACATCAATAAATTATTCTATATATATACATTCACACATACGAGCTGTTTTCGTCGTCACATCATTCCTTATCCCTTTCTAAAACCTATAGTGAATCACAGTATACGCCACACACATATAAATAACCTCAGCGAATTTGGCGAATTTCAAAGGCAAGAAATTGAATGAGATCTAGTCGTATTGCACGCGCGCGTCACACGTATATATATCCCTCGCGACCGTCGTACACCATTGTCCTCACCGTCATTGTCCGCGTCCGAAATTCCCTCATTGTCCTACAGCGTCACAGGATGGAGTAAGGGGCAAAACAACGATCTGGTGAGAGGTTCTTGGGGGGCTTGATCGAAGACAATAAGGAGCCCAGGGCGCATATTAATCAGGCGCTTTTTTCTTATAGGAATGTGTAAAGGTGGATTATGGCGCGAGTGCAGTGGACTGTTGCAGGAGATGTGTGTGTATGTATGGAAGATGTTTTTTGGGAGGAGAAGAAGCAAAGCTGGTTGTTGATTTATTTGGGTTTTTGGAGAAGTAAGAAACTTTAGCTTTGTTGGTTAAGTAATGAGTGAATGTATTGTTTAATCCAGTTAATACTAACTAACTTCGTTGAGAAAATGATGCATTTTCAAATTTTACTATTGTAGACATATCTTGAAGTTTTTTATTGGCATTTATGATGCAATTAAAATTTTTTTTAACCATTATGGATATACTTATAGATATAACAAAATGCATATATACTGCGCGACTGATTCAAAATTTATATACTTTTAACGTAAACGATACTACCGTATTTGACTAAAAAAATAATTACAACCTGACGATTACATTTTCCAGGTTAAAAAAAATGTATGTCCCCAACGGGCGTCTCGCCGATAACTTCCAGAAGCACTTTCGTAATCGCGTGCATATCTCACGCGCGCTCTTTCTCCCTCTCGCACACAAAGGCGCACACGACTTTAATAAATCCACTTAGAGGCGCGCCGATAAAATCGAGAGAGAGAGAAAGAAAGAAGAAACGCGACAGCGACGGCGGACGCCCGTTTAATCGTCACTTCGGGGACCGTTAATACCTATACTACTCCTCAAGCGATCGAACGCCGGGCAGCCTCGATTATCTAACCGTAAAAAAGATAAGAGAGAGAGAACCTTGCGAACGTGGGCGATGAGGAGGACGTCGTTAGACTTATTAAAAGATACTTCACCCGTACGCGCGCACGCGCACGAGAGAGAGAGAGAGAAAGACTTTATGGGAGTTTTCATGTGCTCTCGTGCCTCGGGTACCCTTCGCGTGTAAGTGTATATAGGTATACTATACATGCAAGAGAAAGAGAGAGAGGAGCTTTATGCATTGTTTTTTTCGCTCCTTCGTCGGTGGTTGTATAGAGAGAATTGAATTGAATTGAATTTGAATTTATTATTTTAGCTAAGGACTCGTGGTCCTAGATAGCCAATACATCACATCATAATACAATCAGTGCTATGTACATAAAATGGGCAACACAGACCCCGCGCAAATATTAATTACAAAAAAAGAGAAAAAAAAATAAAAAAAATGAATAGATAAAATAAAGTAAAATAAGATTAATATAAAAACAATACAAAGCAATAATAACGGTCACAAGA
>JAWWEQ010050694.1:0-11196 GCA_035583055.1 Torymus tubicola
CTTCCGCAGTCTCAATAGCTTGTGTTGATTTAACAGGTATAAGAGTTAAAATTTTTGTCAATTGATCTTGAATAGTTCAAATATATTTAAAACCTTCCGTTGATGCTGGCGATGGTCCCACGTGGTCTATAGCAATCCTTTCACCTAATGTTCTAGGAGGGCGTATTAAGACTCCATCAGCTTGATTATTATGTTGTGCTCTCTTAGTAAGCTTGTGACGAGGATTTCGCTTAGGCGATATTCGTCGAGTCTAGCCTCGCAGTGCCTGCCTTGGCCATAGCTCGCGCGTGTTTACAAACATTGTATACACTAACACGGCAGTGTGTATGTTTTGATTTGAGGATTCCGCAACGCTTGGAAAAGTAGTCGACGATAGAGAGAGAGAAAGAGAGACAGACAGGACTAGAGAGAGGCAGACGATAATTTTCGGCGCGGCGCGGGCCAGCGCGCGAGTTAAGTATGTGGTTCGTTTGGTAGAAACACACAGGTACACTCTCACAATCACACAATTCAAGGTAAGTAAACATGTGTATAGAGTATAAGTCTTTTATTGAATACGAATAACTAATATACGTCTTTACAGATTGACGACCTGACAGAGACTGGCTCGTCGCCGGTGCAAAAGTAGTGCATACGATTCATACTTTGTTTCTTGATCCTTCGTCTTCTCTACTGGTGTTGTGTTTAGGTTACGCAACTTCCTCTTGGAGCGATAAGGTGGCTGAGCCAGCGATGGCTCTAGTTGCTCGGAGGCTGACTCACATAACTCTTCCACGGCGAAGTTCAAGGACGCCCTCGTCATTGACATTTCGGGTAGGTTGTTGCTCTATAATATCATTTTGTTGCTTTCTGTTTTTACGCTTGTACATCAAATAAATCGATACAGCCGATAAAGATAAGAGTACTAGTATAATCGAAGTTATAGACATGTAAAAATGGGGTCTAAATTGCTCAAATGTTAATATGGACATCGTCAGAAGATGTAAAGTTTCCAGTGGCTCGAAGTTCAATTGATGATCCTTAATAATTGCAGGTAAGATTAGGCTTGACGGTCTCATTTTTCCTAGATTTTCGTCGATCTTGTAGCCTTGTATTTGTATGTCGCCTCCCTTTACTACATGCGTACCTTGAATCGTTATCTCATTATCGTATTTAACTATTATTGCGTAATTACTGGATACAAGTGTTAGATTTTGAGATAATTTATATGCTAAAATTAAGGGTGAATTTGCTGGAATAACAACGGGCTTGTTCTCTTCTGTTATGGTTTGGTGACATAGGTAGTTTTGTTCTTGTATTAATTGACATTTGTTGGAGAATAATTTGATTGATGGGCCACCAAGCTTCAGGGCGTGGTAATAACTTCAGTTTGATTGTTATTGTTAACGGTAGCAAGTCTTTGGAGGTGAGAAAATTCAATAGGATTAAGGATGGGAATTTTGATGGTGGAGATGATTGAGTTTTGGGTCAATAGGATCGATACTTTAACAAAGTGAAAATCTAGCAAGTTTTCATAATGCGATATTATTTCTTTTCCGGAATAAATTTCTAATAAATGTGCAGGAATATCTGATAATTGTTCGAATGTGAGTATTTCTAAATCAAATAATTGGTCAGTAGAGATAAACGATCTTTTGATTTTGCCAAGTAAATCTAAAAAATGTTGCTCCTGAATAATAAGGGTGACAACAGCTTTGAACAGGTTAAACTGCGTGATTTGGTTATCCAGAGTCTTCCATATGTTTTGTAAATTTTTGTTAATTACATCAGTTTGATTACTCATATATATATATACCAATTTTATTCATAATACTTATTGACGTATTTAAAGCAAATACCTTCTTTTTGTCGGTGTTCCAGCATGTTCAAGTGCTGTTTTATTTTGTTTAAATTATCCGCATCCGGGTTTCCGAAAACATACTTTATAACTGTTCCGAGTCCGTTTATTAGACCTCTTTTCGTTCTTCTTTTTGGTGGTATTATTTGTTGTAAGTCCTGATGTATGTCGTTGCGCAAAACAGCGGTTGGCTCTAAAAGGCTTGATCCTTTTAGTTCTTGCTGGGCAGATAATAGTGTGTTAGCTGCCTATTATGTGTTTGTAAGTATATTGGAGGGCCGTAGAGTTTATATGAAAATGAGGTAATGATAATTCTCGATAATTTTACCAATCCCCTGTTGGTGACTGTAATGCATTGCACTTGGGTTGATTTCGTTACTCTTCACTAGTAGCGTCAGGGTTACCAGGATTATTGCCGTCTTCATTTTTCTGCAAAGAAGAAATATTTCTTATTTTCTTTGCGGTTCTCAAATCATAGCGTCGTTCTTGCCCACGTATAAAGCAACTTAAAGAGGGGCCCTGCTGTTTATTTACGAGTAATTTTTGGTATCGCGGTGCTGTTTTATCGCGTTGATGTTTATAGGTTTTTATGTAGATCTCTTTATTTTCTAAGGTCTTATCTGAATCTTCAGGTAGTTTCCGACGTTCCTTTTGCTTTTTGTATACCGTCTCATAGAAAGGCAAAATTTCATTTTTCCTCATTTCATTATACCTCTCAATAGTGTCGGCATCGGGATCAATTACGTGTTTGTGAAGCTCGTCGTAAGGTCCATAAAGTAGCGTGAAAGATGTATAATTGGTGACTGAATGCACGCTCGGATCGTAGATGAAGATGGCGGTGGTCATGTGATTTTTGGTGGTTTCTCTTGGATTCTGATTTATTAATATTCCTAATTTTGCTTTTAGAGTAGAGTATAATCTCTCGATCGGTCCGTTTGATGTATGTCGGTTGATGGTGGTGACGTGGTAATTTATTTTGTGTATGCGACAAAATTCTTTAAATACCGACGAATTAAACTCACTTCCATTGTCTGTGGTGATCTTGTCTGGGTAGTTATGGTGCGAAGCGAAATGACGTAATTTATTTATGATGGTGGTTGTATTTCCGTCCGACAAATGGTATGCTTGAGCGTATTTGGAAAAGATGTTTATAATGGCTAAGAATTTGTCCTTATTCAAATGGAATACATCCATGTGTACGTGTTGGAGCGGTTTGTCGGCAATTGTAGGCCCGTTTATACGTGTCCGTTTGATATGGATGCAGTTCGTATTTGTGCTCTAAGCAGATCTCGCATTGATTTATATCGTTTTTTTGCCGTCGCATGCCGGCCTGAGACATCATGGAGAGTAAGTCGTCTTCTTTAATTGTTTCTTTAGCGTGGATTTCAATGCAACTTAGAGCATCAGCTACGTGATTTTCGCTTCCCTTTTTGTATCTGATTTCGTAGTCATACTCCTCAAGTTTTATCCTCCAATGGATCAATCTCGAGTTCGGTGTTTTCAATGACCAGAGCCACGTTAAAGGTTTGTGGTCGGTTTCTATGTAAAATTTCTGCCCGTAAACGTATGGCCGGAAGTGTCGACATGCTTTGACGATGGCTAGAAGCTTCTTCTCGATGGTCGAGTAATTTTTTTCTGACGAATTTAGGATTCGCGAGTAGCATGATATGAGGCTTTTGAGGTTTTGCGATAAAACGGCACCTAATGCTGCATTTGAAGCATCGGTGGTAATGTAGAACCGCTTTGAAAAAATCTGGGTAACCAAGTATCGGCGCGTTCGTGATCAGCTCTTTTAGTTTATTAAATGATTCGATGAATCCTTTGTCTTGAGGGTCTACCTTTTCATTGTGTTTGAATCTGTTCGTCATTGGCCTTGCGATCTTTGCATAATTTCTTATAAATTTTCTACAAAATCCTGTTAGTCCCAAATATGCTTTAATTTCTTTTAGTGTTTTAGGAATAGGATATTTTACTATTGCAGCGATTTTGTCAGGATTGGGTTTAATCCCTTCTCGCGTTATGATGTGTCCCAAAAATGGTACTTCGCTTCTAAGGAAATCGCTCTTGTCTAGTTGTATCTTCAATTCGTATTTTCGTAGTTCTTCAAAAATTAGTTTATGGTGTTGTAAGTGCTCTTGCAGTGACTTAGAAAAAATGACTATGTCATCCATATAGATGAAGTAAAATTTGTGCAGGTATTTTATCAAGATTCTGTTCATTAGTCTCTGAAAGGTTGCCGTAGCATTTTTTAGTCCAAAAGGCATTCTCACGTATTCATAGTGTCCGTTCTCTACCATGAAGACTGTTTTTTCTATGGAATCTTTGTGTACTGGGATCTGGTGAAATCCCTGGGCCAAATCCAGTGTTGTGAAGTAAGAGCATCTTCCAAAATTTTCCAAAATCTCGTCCATTCTCGGTAGAGGGTATTTGTCTTCGACTGTCTTGTCGTTCAACTTGCGATAGTCTATCACTATCCTCCATCTCTTTTTCCCTTCGGCGGATGGTTTTCTCGGTACAATCCAAACAGATGACGAGTACGGTGAATTGCTAGGCCGAATGATGTCGTTATTTATTAATTTTCTAATTTCGTTTTGTATTTCCTTTTTTAAGTGGTATGGATAACGGAAACTCTTGGCATAGATCGGATTATCGTCTTTAGTCCTAATGGTGTGCGAGACTGCACTCGTTGCAGATAGCTTCTCGTTCTCGTTATAAAAGCAGTCCTTATATTTGCTACATAGCGATGTAACTTTATCCTTGTCCTCTTTGTTCATGTGATCGGTTCTTATCGTTGGCGTGGTTACTTAGTGATGATTCATTCTAACCGTCCTGCATTTATCCGGTTGATTTTTCAAATAATTAATTTCAAATTTCGATGTGCTGAAGGTTTGAGTTCTATAATCTATTTTTGCCTCTAAATTTTCTAAATCTTTATGCCCAATAAGGCAGTCGTATACTGAATGCCACTCAGCTATGAGAAAGGTTATGGGGGTATCGTCGCCCAATTCGGACAAAATAGGGAAAGTAACCGCGTGTGTGCCTTTAGTTACCTTATGAACTGATTTAATCTCGAATGCGGGTGAAACGATAAATTTAGAAAATAATTTTTGTGATATTTTCGGGTTAATAATCGAAGAAGATGCACCAGAGTCTATTAAAATTTTAAACGGTGGATTTAGTGTAATTATATGTGGTAAATCGGGCGAATTTTCAATCGAGTTTAGGTTTATTTCGTTACGTTTTTCGCATCGATAACCTAATGAAAATTTTGTTCGTCTAAAACTTCGTGGCTTTCTAAGTTTGTATCCTCTTCGTTTGCTAGAGTTAGTTTGTAAGCGGCTTCACATTCTTCATTCTCCTCCTACTGACAATGTAGCTCCTCTGCGATAAAGTTATCTGGCCGCGTGCTACTAAAGACGTTATTCGTTCTGGCTGGTGTTAAATTATTTTGTCGATTAACTTGATTGTTGCTCGGTCTATTCGAATTTCTTGTATTTATTGACATGGGTGTGGGTTGAGTTGGTGATTTTGCGGTCGAGGTGCAAAATTATTTCCAAAATTTTTCGAGTTAAAACGAGGTGGTGCTTGAGCAGCAACAGGTCGTGCAAAATTATTATTTCCAAAATTTGTCGAGTTAAAACGAGGTGGTGCTTGGCAGTAGCGGGTCGTGCAAGATTATTATTTCTAGATGGTCCGGGGTTGCTGGAAGGGTTGTTATATCTTCAATTCCCGAACGTAAAGAGCGGATTTGCATTTTTAGAATCGCCAGAAATACTTTATTTCAGTTTAACGTCACGTTGTCTCGTGAAATTAAGGTCTGCCGCCTGTTGCTCGTGATTATCGTATTTGCGACATTTCACTAGACATGCTTCGATGTTATCTAATTCAAAATTAATTACGTAAGAATGGTACGGTTCTCTAACGCCAATAATAAATGTATTTTTCGCTAGGTTTTCGTAAAGAGTATTTTTAATAGTTTTAGTATTGATCATCGGTGCTTAGTTGCAAAAATTCTTTTAATTTATTTAGTCCAGCTTTAATTTCGTTCGCGTATTGCTCGTATGACTTATGTGGAGTCTTCTGAGCTGGGATCTCTATATCTACTAATTAGAAGCGCCTTACAATCGTCGTAAGTTAACGGGTTTTTCGCGACGATAAAGTCTAGCGCTTTGCCGCGAATGCGTGTTTTAATACGTGCAAATAATGCTGTACTTAACGCGTTATCGTTTGTAGCTATATTTTCTGCGAATTGATCGCATGTTTGTAAGAAGGGCCATAGGAGATTAGTGCCTCCTTCGTAAATTGGAATAGGATCCTGCCAAATAGCTAGTCTGAGCTTAAATTGCTCCACGGTTATTTCGTTTGTCATTTTTGTAAAAGTTAATAAAAAATTTTATTTTCTCTAATAAAATCGATCGTATTTAGGGACAGTGTGGCCAGTAAACAAATATATATAGTAATTAAAACCCGGGTTAATGTGGCGATTAATCGCCACAACCTGGCTACACAGTTTAGGGATACGGTTAGGTGGGATAAATAGGAAATTCCAAATACTTACAGTGAAATATCTTTGATGATTTCGGGTGAATCTCTGTCTGAACGTGGGTTCAATCTCGACGTGCAGATGCTACGACTATGGGCGGAAAATCACCAGCTGCCTCCTTAATGATGATTCTCATCCTTGTAGTTGGAGAGGAATCGAAATTTGGTAGCCCCGCAGCGTCCTGTCCCGCAGCGCCAGTTAAGTATGTAAACCGGGTGATTGGCCAACGTTTGATAGAAACACACAGGTACACTCTCACAATCACACAATTTAAGGTAAGTAAATCTGTGTATAGAGTATAATATAAGTCTTTTATTGAATAAGAATAATTAATATACGTCTTTACAGATTGACTACCCGACATAGACTGACTCGTTGCCGGTACGAGAGTAGTGCATACGATTCATACTTTGTCTCTTGATCCTTTGTCTTCTCTACTGGTGTTGTGTTTAGGCTACGCAGCTTCCTCTTGGAGCGATAAGGTGGCTGAGCCAGGGATGGCTCTAGTTGCTCGAAGGCTGACCCACATAACTCGCGCAACATTTTTTATTCTGGGAACGATGATTGCAGAAAGTCTATCTATTATTTTTGTGCAAATTTTGTGAATAGTTATTGTATGGTTTCAAGATAATACAGGCACAAGCCGGGACCATGATTTGAAATAGAACGTCTGTAATCGTTGCAAACACATTTTCATCAGTAGCTACCAGGCTACTTATCGGAATTGAAACAAATTTTTTCTTAAAGATAGCATTTTTCAAGCCCTTTTTAGCGGTATAATTTTTATTTCCGAAAAGAACACTTAACGCCGTTTTCTATACTCTAAGCGGCGTAGAAAAAGGTGACCGCGTATAAAGCCCTGTAAAAATCGTAAAAATTAAAATTTTTCAAATTTACAAAATAAGTATTGAAGTTGAAGAATTTCTGTACACGCTAAATATTTTGGCAACATGTCAGATGGTTTTTGTAGAAACGGCGCGATTTGCAATTAAGGAAAAAAAATCAACCTTCAATAACATAAAAAAAATTAATATCTGTTGCTTCAAATTTGGCATGCACTTTTGCATTACTAAAAGCTCTTTGTAAATAAATTTTCGAGTCCTCTGGTTGTTTTTTCGAAAGTTATTTAATAATGAAAAAAATGGCATTTTCTAACTTTAGTGGTCATTTGTAAATAAACTATTAAAGTTAGAGACTTCGCAAAAGTCTAGATTTGTAGGAAATTTAATACTTAATAATTTTGATACAGGCATTTTTCCGCTAAAACGAACCAGTACCGAGCTAGAGTGGAAAAAACACGAAAACGAAGCGAGCTCAATTTTATTGCGTGGAGTAAATAGCTCGCGATACGGCGATCACTGCAGACGACGAACCCACGGAGGCGGCGGTATCCGGGAGAAGGTTAGGGAAGGTATTAAAATGACGAATTGACTTCGCGTACGTAAAACAATAACAAAGTCTATTCAAGTCCAAATACAACGATACGCGTCGTGTTGTGCGTAGACAAGAAGCCGGGATCCGCTGCTCGGCGCGGGCGAATAAGTATAATTAACTTTCGTTGGGCCGGTGAACGCAACACCGGCGGCTCGCAATGGCGAGCCGAAAATACAAGGACACTGGGACTGGCAACCCTGCGCCAGCCCAATTAATATCGTATAGGATCGGTGTACTCACGTAGCCATTTGCAGGTCGCATTACTGTTAACTAAGTGCAGGCTGGTGATGGGAAGCGTCCTTCCCAGTCGCGACAACAGCAGGCCTGCACTCGTGCCGGAATACTTCCCTAGCAGCAACGACGATGACGAGGCTGGACCCATGGATATATATATATATATATAAGAAGATCGCGTGCGCGCGCTTAGACGGCCTAAGGGAATCTGATCTCAAATTGAATTGAGCGCGACTTTGCAACAGCGATAGGCGCACTCTCCCCGCGTATAGCTCCCGAATACGTTGCTTGAGTGATGTAAACAAACGCTCGAGATGCACGAATTTGCGGGAACGAGTGCCAAACGGGCTCAATAGAATACGGTGAACTGAGATGCTTATTTTCTCCGTTTCTTGTCCTCGAACCTCGTTATAGTTCATTAAATGAGTGTGTGTACACACACGCGCAAATATCGCTTTTGTCTGGAATATTTTGATTTTGGGTTTAGTTGATGGGACATAAATATTCGCGTTTAGCAGGTGAAAATACATAGGAAAAGTGTCATATCACCAAAAAAAATTTTTTTTAGTGCTAGATTGTGTTTTCTGACATTTTTGCTCGTTGCGCAACGTACACACTAGAGTCAGAGAGAAAGTGCAGGCTACATTATTCTGTTGTCTGCGCATTCACTACGCGCACTTGCTGATTGCAAACCGCCGACAAGCAAAATTCAAATAATGTTTTTCGTGAATCTATTTTTTTAACCTACGCTCTTTCTACACTCACTATCTCTGTGCGATAACGCCTAACGGATGCCGTTGTTCAGGTATCGTCGAGCCTGGACAATGGTTACGGGAAACTAACTCGTGGCGCGATAAATGCGTGCACGCTTACCTTCATCAAATTCGGCTTTCTGGCGAACATCGCTTCCTCGATCGTTCTCTCAAAGCACCTGAAGGCGGGCGCACTCGTTCGAAAAGACAAGCGACGCAGAATACGACCGATGAAACAAGCCTATCGTATGTTCTTGTAATTCATAGCGTCCTTCACACTATAAGAACGCGATGTTACACCTAACTAATTACATTTTCCGGCATCAGAGTACTTCGCATGTAATCTCTGAGGTTCAATCAGCGAAACAACTAACAACTCCATGTTGTATACTCGCAATATCGCGAAGCCAGCATTTCGCACGCGTTTTTCCGTCAACGACCGAACGACAACAACAATATGGATGCTAGGTTCTCTCCCTGGGCTTGCTAAGCACGCTGTCTACACTGCTCTAATTCTGCATCGAGGCGCCATCTTGTGTTTAGATAACAAATCACACAAAAATTATTTCTGCCTGGGCAAGTATAACCAAGTTCAAGAATATTTGATCTAATGTACTCAAGTACTTTTTTCAAGTACAAAAGAATTTAGCCAAATGTACTTTTGGTTAAGTTTTCTTTTTAAATAGATACATGTAAGCGTCAAAGAGCTTAGTTTTCTGTATTTAAGTATTTTCTTTACTAGTCTTAATTATTTCTGTCGAAATCTATCTTTAGTTTATTATTATTTCCAAAATGAACCAATTCGTTAATCAATGTTGAATTTAAACTGACTGATCTATATTTAATGAATAAATAAATATTTCATTTTTTCAACAGATGTCCGAAACAACAGTGTGGTCGCGAAGCTTCGGTTACGCGAACGCGAGATGGCGCGTCGATGCAGAATTAGAGCTGCATCGACGTGATGGTTAGCAGACATCCGCGGATGGACGCAGCCATTTTGATTAGACTCGATAGAATCAGTTTATAGAAAACAGACGTGATTTTTGCTCGTTCGGAAACCTTTTTGAATTGACTCTAATTATTATTAGACCGAGAGAAGTTTAGGATTATTGTCGTGAGAAGTAGAGTTAGAGCGATAGTTTCGTGAAATTTGTGTGAGAATTACTGCGACGGGCTCGTATCACCTGTCGCATGTAATACATCTTTATTTTTGTGGAACCGTCTTCACCGAGATTCGTGTTATCACCGCCGTTTACCTGTCAGCAGAGCCGACCTGCCGATTGCTTTATTTGAGTATTTTCGCCCGAAATCTACGTATAGGTAAGCGTGCACGCATTTCTGCCGCGTCGTGACATAATAACGCGTAACCGTTTCTCCAGGCTCGTCGTCCCTGGAGCGCTGCATCGTTTATGCGTTCTCGTACGAAGAGAGCGAGCGGAGACAGAGAGAGAGAGAGAGTCGACCTGGTGCTCGCTACCGTCGCCAAGGCCATACTCAAAGTTAAACTTACCGGCAGTTTGTCACCGGCAAGTACGCAGACGACGCTACTGTGTAGTCTGCTCTCTCTCTCACGCTCATTCACGTGTGTGTGTGTGTCGTACACCCAGTGCGGCCGCTCTCTCATAGTTCGCGCGTAAGTGTGTGTGTAGCACAAACACGACGAGCAAGCGGCGTATGTTACCTCGCGCTCGTGACTTATTTCGATATACTAGTCAGCTGTACCGAGATAGCTGACTTATTGTTAGTATAATTTCGTGCGGGCGCACCGTTTAAGCTAGGGCTTTCGTGATCGAACGTCACTTTATATTATTAATAACATTTACATTTTAACTTAATAAAACTAACAATACTTGTTTCTATTTTTATATTTTATTTGACGACTTTTTATTTCGTATCACTAACATTCCCCGTTCCCCGCCGCCTCCGCGGTCGTTGCATTTAAGAAGAGTGCATCGTGACACCAGTGACTAAAGGTGAGTTCAAGTCACTGGTGAGAAATAAAGAGCGAGTTTCAAAGCTCGTGTGTTGCACGGAAGATAACCAGATTAAGTGAGCAATTGCACGGCATAGGTGCGTCTGCAACTTACTGAAAGGATACTGAAAGGCCGTGGTTTGAAGCACCAAGTCGCATAGGTAGACGCGCTTGGTGGCTAAAAACCGCCCCGTGACAATATATATATGGGCATTTCTCAGGTGAATCGAGAGGTCAAAATTTTTTTTCTTTTAAAATCTCCTAAATCGCTTTGAAACCATCCCATATGTTACCCTGAATTTTTTCAGATTTTCTTCACTTCTAGTTTTTTAGTGGCAGAGGGCCAAAGTTGGTGATTTTAGCATTTTCTGCATTTTTGATCGATTTTGATTAATTTATAACTCCTCAGGGAAGCATTTTT
>JAWWEQ010050695.1:0-11193 GCA_035583055.1 Torymus tubicola
CACCACAAAATAAACAAACATTAACCTCTTTTTTAATATACGTATTAGAAAAAATATATTTCATTCCGCAGATTAAAGATGTATATGCAAAACTTGTATTTATTTATTAATTTATTGAAAATCATTTACTAATAATCTTGAGAAGATAATTTTTCCAATGATAAAATTTATAACATGCATAATAATAGTTCTAACATGATGTAATGAATGTTTTTTATATTATTATACGAATTTTATGATAGTATAATTTTTATTATGTAACATAGCAATTTTTCTTGAGTGATATACTTTTATTCCTTAAGCAGTGTTGCCAATATTATTATGCTTATAGTAATATTTGTTATAATCATAATAAAACTCTTCATAATTTCAATATGTCCCACTTTTCCTATAGAATATAGTAATTTTTATTACAAATTGTATTTATATTTATTATATTGTTTCTCTGAGTGTAGCTGATGGCGTTGTTGCACGCCTTAGCAACGTAACTCTCTCGCAGTTCCTGTATTAGAGAACGTGGGGATGTTCTTGAGCATCAAGGCTGGACCCTTCACGTACGCTCCTCATCGCATTCCCGACGCTAACTCCCCTTCTCTCTCTTTTTCTCTCTCTCTCACTCTCTTTAATTTAGTTGTGTGCGTTAAAAATTATGTATGTTTTCTACAGAATGAACACGAAAAAAAATACTATGAATGGAATCTAAAGTGCTTTTTGCAAATTTTAAAGATTTTATACATTTTTATACAGTTTTTATACATATTCTATAGAATTAATTTTGAATAAAAACTGTAAATAATCTTTATTCAAATAATTATATATAATCCATGTATAAACTTGATATAATATTTCCACTTGTGATCTCAGGACATCACTGCATCATTAATGTAGACAATGAAAAGCAGCGGACCATCGTGTGAGCCTTGCGGTACACCAGATGTTGTCACAGTCCTATCTGATAGGAATTCAAGTTCCCGTACCGATTGACTACGGTTCTCCAAGTATGATCCAATTCATTGATGCAGTAGACCCCGGATTCCAAGGTTATAAAATTGGCAAGGCCTCTTGTGATTAACAGAATCAAAAGCCTTAGGATAATCAATGAAAACGGCATCAACTTGGGTGCGGCTCTCGAAAGGCGGTATTAATATAATTACTAAAAAGAAGGAGATTAGTTACCGTGGATCTGCCTTTGAGAAAACCATGTTGCTGAGTCATTACCTTTGGACCAACGAATTCCATTAATCTACGGGACACTATACCACACATAATTTTAGCTAAGGTAGGCAAAATCGAGATAAGTCTATAATTCGTAACGTTTTGACAATCACCTGATTTATAAACGGGGACTGCAATAGCATGCTTCCATACAGAGGGGAAGGGGCTCTGTTGGAGTGATCCGTTCAATATGTGCACTACAGGCGATGCCAATGACGTTCAACACCATTCGGGTCCGGATTATTATTGGCCTCCAGTTCGCATACCGCATTATATAATTTATCCGTAGAGATCACAATGTTATCAAGGAGTTCGTAGCACTACGTTAGAGGAATATCTTCCAAGGTATTCGAATTATACACGGAGCTGAATTAAGGAGCCAAAAATTGACGACGCTCTCACTATCAGTCGCATGAGTTCTAGAGAGATGTATGTTAGGCAGAATAGAATCTGCAGAGCGAAGCTTGTTTATAAAAGATCAGAATGATTTGACATTTTTCTTGATATTTGATTCCGCGTGAAACAAAGTTCTTATATGTACTTCTAGATATCCTAATACACCTAACACGCACACATCAATGCCCTCCCCAGTCATGCACGTGCCCCAATCAATATCAGACAGTAGTAATTAAGTAGTAACATTGTTAAAGTCACAATTAAAGAAATTAAACCTACGACGGCACGTAAAACAAGCATTCAAACCATTATTTTTATTAGAGCTATCAAAAGTTATCTAACACGGTATGTTGCGAATCAACGGGAACAATGTATTCTTCGAATTCCTCAACACGAGCTCAGATGCAACGTGAAAAATGAGTCTAAGGTACCTTTAGACAATGTGAAGGCAGCAGCTAATTGGTCATCAAGAAGTTACAGGTATCAAGAGTACGTTGTTCAAATGAAGCTCCGAAGGAGTCTTATATTCCAAGGGTTGAAATGACAATATTGCATTGGACCAGCTGACGTACGAAAGGTTAAAATTACCACAAATCATGATCTCATCTGATTAATAAGACTGCCGTACTACCTCCAATTTGCCAAAGAAGCTACGAAACGCAGCAACATTGACACTCGACTGGATATAGGCAACATCTAACAAGAAGTTTATATTGGAAGCCTTGATCGTTAAAAATGCCGCTTCAAAGACACCATCACCTCTAGTAGTTTCATCAGCTTGGAAGTACCGATCACGACGATAAACAGAGTATAAACATCATACATTCCATATCATGAGTACACTGAGAAAAAAAACAGTCACTATAGCTGTAGCCTACTTAAGCAATAGTGGCGATGTATTCAGGCTGTGTTTCCCTGAGTATCCAGCTGTATCACCGGAACCTCACAATAAACATTTTAACTCTTATTTTAATGGTATTATTATGAACAAAACTAAATAGAACATTTCGAAACGGATGTGAAGAGTGATGATCACATGAGACGTTTTTCGCACGAATGAAGAGAGCGAGAAAAGTCTTATGAGGTAAAAAAGGTTATGATTTTGAGGTTAGAGTGGTATAGAGCAATTTATTACTCATGAAGTTCAAAATAATTTTTAATTGAAAATTTCTTAGCATCACGAAAAAACGCACGTTACATATAATTATCATTATATGATGAATGTTATAGTAACCCCTAGCAAATATCTATGAAATAGTTAGGCAAATATAGCTTGATTCTCGTTAATCCAGTACTCAGTAGGACCTACTGCCCGAGCACTCATACCATTTTGCCTGTAGATTTCGGCTGTTTTGGCTGTTTTTTTTCTCAATGTACACGTAAAAGTAACCTTTTAGAAAGATAAGGCCGGGTTTTGGCCCAAGGGATGAGGGTGAATATGGGCCGATTTCAACCCCCTGTAAATTTGATCAAAACTTGTTGGAGAATATTTACTTTTATCTCAGGAACTGATAGTTTTAGGCAAAAAAACATCTGCAATAATTAATGAATATTAGTCAGGGGGAAAGAAATCGGCCCTTACTGATCCTCCTCCTTTATTTATGCCCAAAGAATTGAGGATAGAAAAATTTTAAGCCATTTTTTAATTTTAAAAATTTTTATTTTCGATTATTTTTTAATATTTAGACCGAATATTGTTTATATATTATCAATTCTCTGTATGAGGAATAAAATTCTCTACAATTTAAAAAAAAATCGATAGCTATATTTTATCACAAGTTATTGATAAAAACGTAATATTTTGTAAATAGGTTATATTTTGAAATTAAAAAAGATATTAACATGAATATTTTTTGGTTATAAAGGATATTCAGGACTATAACTTACTAAATTTGTAGGTTTTTTTATTCATTATTTTTGGAGAAAAAAATAATTTATAAATAAAAGTGATTTTTTTTGTCGTTGCATAACTAGAGTCCAATTGACTTAATTACTTGGAAATTCTTTATAGGACTAGATTTTATATACGAATCGAGACACTTTTTTTGGGGTAAAAGGATTGATCCATAATTTCAAAGATATTTGAGGTTAAAATTTTTTTTCCTTTTTTTTTTTAAATCGTAATTTCTAAAGAACGGATCTATGTATTTGAATTGAATGTATAGCATTTGAAAAAGAATTTAATTATCTATATTTTCTAAAAAAAATTAATTTTTTAACTATTATGGTTCTTTTGTTATTAACAAAAACGTAAAAATTGAAAAATGAAAAAAATGAGTTTTGTATGTTCAACCATTACGAGAGTAAAATTATCCAAAAAACTATTATATTTTTAACTTAAATAACTATTGTGGTAAATTTGCCTGACGCGAAACAATAACAGTCGAGTCGACATTTCCCTCTTAGCGCGAGCTTTCATGAGATTCGAGAATTTCGGGGAAACTTGCCGTTGCTTTCAGCTCAACCGACCGTAATACGAACTGCTTCTTTATCGTCACGGCAAGATATAGCATCTCCTTCATCGTCGCAGCGAATCAACAACTTTTTCATTGTCGCGCCAAGATAGCAAATTGTTTCCCTGAGCAGTCGATTTATAATGAATCACCATAGCCTCTGACTTTTATAATTTTCGGAAATACTTAAATTTGAAATAGAATGAACTGAATTTAAAAAATAAAAACACTGGAACTTGTTGATGTAAAATTATTAGCATTCCTTTCTAATTATGTGAATTAAAAAAGACCAAAATCATTCACGGGGTGTGGACCAAAACTAAATTGGCAATAGCATTTCGAACAAGAAATCAAACATGATAGATGTATAAGAAAACAAATTATTCTAAGCTTTGCCCTGTATTTCGCTTAGATGGAAGCTCTTAACCTTTAGAGGAAGGGATGGCCCCTATACGGGCCATGCCCATGATACACACTTTACCTATGTTTGTTTTGAGATATGAGATCACATTTACCCAATTTCTATAGAAAAGCAAGAGAAATAAAAAATCCCAAATTCCCCTCATCTAAAGGTTAATGTTGGTTCAATACCTCTAGATTTTTTTTGGAGATCAAAAAATGGGGAGCGAAGCATATAGTGGTCTACTAGGCTAGTGTAGAATGGGTGAAATATTAGATAATTTCTGCATCCGAAAAGAGAAACGAAGAAAGTAGAATGTCTGGAAGTAGCTGACAACCAAAGCAGTACATATGACTTGGATGCTAAGAGAGAGAGAGAGAGAGAGAGAGAGAGAGAGAGAGAGAGAGAGAGAGAGAGGCAAATCAATGGCAAGAAGGGGGCAGTCAAGAGAGACAGAATCTAACTAAATTCCATTTACTTGCTGCAGCATGAGCCGTGTGGCAACATGCACATTACGCAAGATACAAAAGTAATAATTGTAAACATAGTTGATATAATAACACTTAATCAAATATAACTAATAATATTAATTTTTGGTAAATACAATGTAACTGGCGCTGGTATAAGACAGGTATATAGACGGAGAAGACGCAGACGATGATAAGGCAGTACAGTAGTCGAGTAGCAGACATGTCGTAGTGATGAGAGTACCGTGATAACCGTGACACACAGAATGTGAATTCGTGACCGCCGCGCATAACAAGTGATAGGGTGTGCGCCGCGCCTCCACCGCTGCAAGTGTGACCACCACAGGGCCGCCACCCACTAGGAAAGAGCATTCGTGAGAGAGAGAGAGAGAGAGAGAGAGATAGAAGCTCCATGAGGACGGGGACAGTGGGACGTGCCCCATCTCCGTTTTCCTATTGCAGCGAGTGCGACGGAGAAGGCTGCGTTGAGCGATGGGTGGCTAGCCACAAGCGTGAGTTGCGTTAAGTTTGTATTAGCGGTCGTGACGGGCGCGTGGGCATTCTACCCCGTCTTGGAGAACCAATGCTGCTGTGCAGCAAATGCTTGCATCCGCGTTACGAGCGTGCTATATCCCGCGTTTTTATCTTACATGTCGAGTCACGCGCTTTCATTTAGAGTGCCCGACCCGTGCATGCTTCCCGAATACCGCGCTCTACCCTTTTCAGCTGCAGTTAGCAGTGTAGCCAGTATACAAATATATATAGTAATTAAAACCCGTGTTAATGTGGCGATTAATCGCCACAACCCGGCTGCACTGGCAGTTAGTCGAGGGTATTGACTCCTGGAGGAGCAACGGTAACGGGGAGGTTAGAGAGAAGGATATCCGCTGTTTGTAAACACGCGGTGTTGTACAGGAGAACCGGCTGCTACAGATAAGGCTAGGTAGAGCTAGCAGTCGATCGTTCTCGCACCGGAGTTGGCAACAGTGCCATCGAGCAAGGGACGCTCGAGTAGGAAGTAGCCTAAGCTTTCTACAATGAATGCTTAAGGCAAGTACTCGTTCCTTCTACCACTGTCAACTGCCGGACAGCAGGGTTTCTTTGACGTGATTAGTATATTACGTGCAGAGAACCCTACCCCGTTACAACAAGAATAACAATTTTACATTTGATGTAGCAAGTTTGATATAATAAATTGAAACATATTCACAATAGATAAAATTATTTCAAAAAATACACTTCCTACATTATTATTACATATATTACATTTGTTATATTGGTTTCCAGTAAATAATTTGACCATGCATTACGAAACTAATGGTAAGATCAATGTAATGATTAGATTAAATAAGAATAACCATTCTTTTAGTCTCAAGTTTAAGAAGGAACAAAATAGAATGAAACTATAATAATTTATACTAGCTATATACAAAAACGTATAAAAACAAATGAGTAATTGAGAGAGAGAGAGAGAGATTGGTTGATTGATTGGTTGATTGATTGGTTGATTGATTGGTTTATTTAAGTAAGGAACAAGTTCCATTACAGTCACAGCATTTTACATAGGAATAATGACTGAAACATACAGTAGCAATCGTATATAAAATAAAGAGAAAAATAAAATGAAAAAAAGTCAGTATAATAAAAGTATAAATTAGATACTAAAATTGCGCATAAGATAACATGAAAAAAGGGAGACGCCTTAATATTATAAATTTAGAGACGCCGATGACAATGCTAGCGTAAAGTCGCTACAACATTACGTAAAATTCGCATATACACGATGAGCAGTCTATGTGGTATTAAAAACTACTTTCGAATGATAATCTCGAAGTCGCAGCTTCAAACAAGGTCGCGTGGACGATTGGCACAACTCGGGGGTAAGTCATTCCACAAACGAGTATAGTGAATGAGTATATATATCGAGACTTGCAAATTTAATTTCGAGATCAAGTGATGAGGCTCGTTTGGTTCCAACCCTGTCTGTTTTACGAACCGCAAAGTACTCAGAGAGATAAGAAGAATCTTACTTAAAAAGCTCATGCATGGGAAGTCACGACGGACGGTGAAAGGAAATATCTCTAATGACCGATTTGCCGACGTAATGTGGTCCCATTTTCTAAGGCTCGCAACGAAGCGTACCGACGCGTTCATGCATCGTTGCACTTTCACGCAGAGCTCGTCGGAGAGGTTTAACAGAAGACCAGGTACATAATCGAAATATGGTAGGACCAAAGATTTTACCAGTAGTAATTTGGTGCTCTTCGGTAATCAATGCGAACACTTATGGAGCTTGCTTAGAGCTGCGTACGCTTATCGACACGTAGCGGCACAATGCTGAGTAAAAGAAAGTGTAGAGTGTAACATGCATCCTAGTAGCTTCATTTGCCTACAAATTTTAATAGACTCGTTGCCAAGAGACAGATGCTGAGGACCTCCGCCATACAGGTTAGACATAAACCGACGAACTCCAAACCAAATCGCCTGTTTTTTTTTTTATTAATGAGGAGGCCATTCGACCTCGCCCATGCTGATAAATTTTCCAAATCAGCATTGATCGTCTCGATTATATTGCCAACGTCCTTAGGCGAGCCAGTACAACAGATCGTGAGATCGTCTACGTACAAGTGATGACGACAGTGCTTAAATACGCTTGAAACATCATTAGCGAATAGCGAGAAGAACGGTGGACGATGGTGGATGGTGGATTACGCAGATGCTTGTACCCGTCACAATCGATGCATTTAAATCTAGCCCGCGCTTTCTCGCGAGCATTTATCATAGACTAAGAGTCGAGTCAAGTAAAATATGGCGAAATTTAATCTTAGCGTAATATTAAATCGCTTTGTTGTTAATACCTGGTTGTGGGGACTGGTTAGCGCGTAATCTACTGATGTAAGTGCGAGATCCAAACCAAATAGCCTGCGTTTTTCTTGCGTTGATAAGCAGACCGTTGCACTGAGCTCAGGATGAAAGGTTGCGCAGATCCTCATGTACTTTAACTACAATATCTTCTAACTCAGTGAACGAACCCTCGCAGTAGATGGTGAAATCGTTGGCATACAGGTGGTGTTTACAATATTACAAGGCACTCGGCGCATCATTCGCAAAAAGAGAGAAGCACGGTGGGTTATTAATAGAACCTTGTGGGACCCCGCAGTTTCTGGTGATAGGCCGAGAAGTTTCGCCTGTCGGGCCGACGGCTATCTATGATCTATTAAATAGAAATTACTCAATCCAACGACATGCAGAGTCTGAAAAATCCAGGGCTTTGAGTTTTCCAATCAATAAATGGATATTGACGAGATCAATAGCGCGAGGGAAATCTATAGCAATCACTAAGACCACTTTATCATTGTCAATAGATTCTCTTATATCGTCCACAATCTTGATGATAGTAGTATGTGCTGTCTCCTTTGCGAAAGCCTGACTGGTGGGGGTCGAGTAAATCGTTCGCCCAGATATACACCGTCATATACTTATAAGCAACAGATTCCAGTACTTTTAATAACGCGCATAGTATGCTGATTAGTCTCAGATCTCCTACTTACTGAGGCGGTCACCGTTTAAGCAACGGGCAAACTATAGCTTGCCTCCACGAAGAGGGAAAAATTCCTGTTTGCAACGAACAACCGAATATGTTGAGGAGAATAAGAAGCAGTGTGGGTAGGCATTCTTTGACATAGCTAATTAGTATATTATCTGGTCATTTTGCTGGCTCCTTTAGATTACTGGATCAATAAACCAACAGTAACAAGTAACAGATTCGATACCTTGTCATTAGGAAAGGAAAACTCAAGTTCTCATCAACTGACATAGAATCAAACACAAAAATTACCCTCTATATTCATAAGTAGAGTTAGTTATATCAAACCTCTAACAGATTTACCCAATAATGAAGTAAAAATCCAGCCAAGTACTACTGAAAAATACCTACCGATTGTTGAGGCTCTTAAAAAAAAGAATACAGAATCTCATACATTGCAAGTAAAACATAACAGAGGTTTGAAGTAGTCCTGAGAAATCTGTACCCATCAGTTGATATTAAGGAAATTACAGCGACACTAGAGAACCACGGTCATCAAGTAAGAAATATAACAAACATAAAGCAAAATTTAACAAAAATTTACTACCATTATTTTTTATAGAACTAGAAGCTAATGAACATAACAAGTCTATATACAAGATAAATAAACTGTTGAACACAATTTTAAGTTTTGAGGCGATAAGAAGAAAACGAGACCCCAGTGCATATATTGCCAGGGTTATAATCATACAAAAAACTACTGTTATAAACAATCCGTATGTGTTAAGTGTGCTAAAAACCATGTAACAAGTGATTATACAATCAAAGAGAAAATCAAAGACGTAAAATGTGTAAATTGCGAGGGAAATCATCCAGCTAGCTACAAAGAATGCGAAGTTCGCAAACAATTGCAACAAAAGTTTTTTCAAACATTAAGACCGAGAAATATCTTAGAAACGTAGCACTCGTCACCACTACAGTAGATGGTCGTTCACATTAAGGCATTTCGGCGTATTCGTAGAGATGGAGAACTCTTAAATCCAGAGGAGTGAGTTTAAACCCTAATCCACATGACCAAAATTTATTTCTGAATTTTGCCTATTGTGGAGGTCGGATTTTTCCGATGAAATATTCGAACTTTTGGATTTTTAACAAAAATCTCGAATGATTTCAGCAGTTGGTCCACTAACACGACCGTTCCAATCTACTCCACACGAAGTTCCCGCGTTCACTGCAAATTGTCTGGCTAGCAGCGATCTTTACCCTCACTAGTGGTGTTCAAAGCTAGGTATGATGAAGAGGCTATCCGGTAAGCAAACCCGGTCAGTACTGATGAACTAGGCGCAAGAAAAACCGCACTTTTAGCTCCGGGGGATGTCGAGTTGACCATTTGGGGAGTGTGATCAAGCAGTTCCTATAAAAGTCGTTTGTAGACCTGTCCTTCCCCACCGTGCATTGTTAGAAAACTTCCATATATATAGATATACTGTGTTTACATTTTGAGTTTCTAAATGTATACTCAGGATTACCGGGCTTCAGAACAGCGAGCCATCGCAGATTCCTCGACCAACATCTCCAGTAAACATCAAGGACAATGAAGCCATATTTCAGAGTCTCTTCCCGTACACCGTGACGTTCATTTTAACACACCACCTAGCAACAGTGCTTCACGGAGCCTGCGTTACGTAAGTCCAAAAGGAAGGTTAGGAAACGAGAGTCACTCCAAACCAGAGGCATTGGGTGCAGAGCCTCGTTGTATCATCGGCCTCTCGGAGGCCTACTAGACCAACATCTTAATCAGTCGGCAACACACACCAAGTCGCAATATGTACTACGATTTCTCATCCAATATATCTGGCAGTTAATCACACCTAACAACATCAACACAATCAACCAACGCGACTATTCTTGCTCGAGCGACTAATATGGTAACGTCAATGTATTATAATTGTTTTATTGTCTTAAAATACTTGTTTATAGTTATTGACTCGTCGCAGTATTTATTTATGCACGTATACCCACTATACCGTCCTGTTCCCGATTACCGCCGGCTCCGTGGGCCGCGCGTATTTTCCTTACGCGTACGGTAATTAAAGCCAATTCCATCTTTATTTCTGAGACCATAGGGGCTCTGTGCTGTTAACAGGAGTTACCAGAGGCGCATCCCCGGAAGATCAGAGTTAGATTGACTCCCGCAGCACCGTATACTAGGGTCTTCGGTAATATTTAAATTAATATTAACCTTGTTACAAAATAAACTTTATATCTTCAATTCTTGCCGCAATAGCTGAGCAAAAAAAAAGTAATTTTCCTTTTGTTTTCTGAAAATCTATCAGCTAGTATAACTGAGAAAAACTACGCACAAGTTCTAAAAAATAATGTATTGAGAAAAAAGCTTTGAAAGAAACAACCATGAAACTTCAAAAAATTATCATTTGCGAGATCCCTCATTATTTTCTTAAAATTTACTGTCCTCTATCTGAAATCTGTTTCACCATATAAAATAATCAAAATATAATATCTTGTAATTGCATGTGTGCATTCAGAATCTTATGTCGACATCATCGATTTAACTAAAAGTTACTGCTAATAATCTGTTTTTTGATACTTTTAATGTATCTACTATTAAGTATCTTTTTTAAATATTATGCTGAGTTAGATTACACAGCCCCACAAAAAAAAAGAAAGTGGTCTAACCCAGAACACTGATTATCATATCCTTATGTATTTTGATGT
>JAWWEQ010050696.1:0-11193 GCA_035583055.1 Torymus tubicola
ATAATTAGTCATTTCTCTTGGCTATTTACTGAGATTGTGCCCCATTTTTAATAGTCAAATTTCTACCAGGGTTAAATGGATTCAAAACTAGATAATAAGTTTATTTAAAAAGTTGAAAATCTCCGAGTTTCCTACATAAAAAAGAGATGGACTTGAGATTATCACGTCTAATGATTAGGATTGGTCGATTTCAAATGAACATTTAAAATTTGATTGGCCCACGATAGGGGCGCGAAGCGCGCACTGACACTTCTAGAGTAGGAACAAAACCTATTTAAAGATAATATACGGTAGATTGAAATAGGAAATGAACTGTACCTTTTAATTTTTTACTCGTACAAAGAAAATTAAATGTATGCGTTAGTTTTCAAACATATTGAAATAACTGATGTGTCTTGCCTTTGCTAAAGCCAGAGTTATCTAAGCGATTGTCGAGGTTTCATTGGTATTGGCGAGAACGGTCACTCTCATCCAAGTACTGATCACACGCAAAAAGTTAAGGAGCAACTTTCCTATCCTACAAATGTACTAATCAAATCAATAATTTATGAATTTTTGTCCAAACAAGTTTTCTTTTCAAATTATATAAATATTACGAGAATATTATTGAATATCAAATTCGCCTTGCAGTAAGAAAATTTTCGGTTGATAATTAAAATAAAAATTGAAAGATACCGATAAAGTCACGTACACAATATGTCGTAATGAGATACACGTTGATTTCAAGAAACTGCGTAAAAATTGTGAGACGCACACTGAAAAGTAAATGTGAAGTGGGAAAAGCTATTGAGTATTCGTGTGGGTCAAGCGTGTATTAGCGTTTCGAGCGTACTCGTAAAAAAACAAGCGGTCCGGGAGCCAAGAAAATTACATGATTTACCGAGCAAAGGAGTCTGTAGCTATATGTGGCCCATCGCATATTTAGCGAAAAAAGCCGTAGATTCGGGGAGCGAACAGCCTCGCGGGCTAGACATGTAATTAGAGTTCTCTCTCTCTCTCTCTCTCTCTTTCTCTTCTGTGCTGCCGAACGAGCGCACGCTCGCGCTTTACACGGAGTCGAATAGTCCGTTTCTTCGGTGCAGAAGTGGAGAGGAAGGAAGGACGAGCGAGGGAGAGAGAAAGAGACGGAGCGAAAAAAGAGAGCGTGCAGCGCTCGCGGAGAGGGCAGCGTATATAATAAGCGTGCATCACGTAAGTAAGCCCCCGAGTGATCCGCGTTCGCGGGATTTCGGCCGCGTCGGCCGCATCAGTTTCTCGGCTCGGGGCGAGAGAGAGGGACGAGGAGGACGCCAGCTTGCCTGCTCGCTTGCACTCTCGAGGGCCCCTTACTTCTCGCGCACACGACCACAACTCCTGGCGCAGCGAGAAAGAGAGCGATGCACACCAAGAACGTCAACCACCCCGAGGTGAGTCCGCGCGCTGCAGCATTCTGCACCTGCCTGTCCGAATCGCCTCTCTTCCTTTTCTCTTCGCTTTATTTTCGATCCGTCTCCTTTTCGCAGCTCACCGATCCTTCTCTTCTTGTTTTCTAACGATAACGGTCTGCGCAAACGTTCCAACGGTGTACGGCTTTTAATTAAAGATCCTTTTGCGCTCTTTTGCCCACGAACACACGGATTTCGTCCTGAATGCTCGCACGTCTACGCTCGCTTGTGAAGCGCTTCGAGTAGCGGCATCGAACGTCGGCTCCGCTCTTTAGGATAAAATTATATCATCGTTTTTACGAATTTGGCCAAATCTTAAACAGTTTCTATTACGTAAATCACTTGTACATTTCATTTCTCAGTGAAATGAATTTAGTATATTGGAATTCTAATAAAGAAGAATATGACATTCTTATTGACCTTTGATCACTTTAGTAGTTTGATTGTGATATACAAAAATCAAACGTTTATCGTTCAACTACGCATATATATTATATGTTGCATCATTTGGCGTTTACGTATTAAGTATAGGAGAGTTCTCACAATATCGTTAACTTTACGTTATTCAGTTTTTTCTGCTCTGATTAGCTAATAGTATTTCATCATTTACTCGAAATATTCCAAGTAGATCAGGCTCTTTTAACCCACACTATTTCTAAATCGGTTTCTTTTATAATACTTTTTAGAATAATACATTATATAATTTTTTTTACAGACAACAGAATCCAGTAAGCTGCACAAAATAACTGATTTAAATCCAGGTAAAAGATATCTCGTTATATGTATTTCATCGACTTGCAAACAACTTACAGATTAAAAATATTGGAAAATACTATCCGTATCAGATAAATTGATATTCCGTATCAATATCAGAGACGTAAACATAAAGAAAATAATTGCACAGTTCCCTTGATTCATAAACGTAAAATTATAATACGTATTTTCGGCGTATAAAAAAAAGAAAATCAGCTCGAAAACGTTTAGGATTATAATCTCGAGGTAAATAAATCAAAATGAAGAAAGAAAAAGGAGGCTTCCAGTGAGTGTCCGCTCAGTGGCTCGTATCCACAAACAGGTGACGTTTATAAAAAGTAAAAAAAAAGCTCCCCACATGCACACGTATACACACGCACACATACATACATAGACACATCCGCACTGTACTGGTTGAAATGTACACCTGCGCGGGCGACGTCGATACGGCAGAACTCTATACGCACTTGATGCTATACGAGTCTGGCGATGATGTGCCCGCAAGAAACAACGCGAGAGACTCTCGAGAGGCACATGCACAATACACGAAGGCACACACAGTCACGCACGCGCTTCCCGCTCGACCAATGGGAGGCGAGAGGCCCCCCCTCCGCGTAATGGGCCCGCTCTCTCGCGGGGCCCGAGAGCCTCGCGCAGGGAGACTGTTCTCCGTCCCGCTCGGCGCGCTTTCCCACCTCGCGCGTGTGTACGCCGCCGCGGCTCTGCGCACACACTCAAGTGTCGCCCGTGACCGGCAAAGCTCCTCTGCCGTCGTCCTCCTCCTCGTCGTCACCGTCGTCGTCTGGAGTTGCGCGTAGTGCGGATTCCGCGACGCCCGCGAGCGACGTGTCCAGCCCGACCGCGAGTGCCAGCAGCCACTGACGAGCAGCGACAAGGACAAGGAGCAGCGGCACCAGGCAGGGGAACGTCGGTCCGTCGTGAGCTCAGGCGCCGGGTAAGTGTCTCCAGTGGAATGCGTCTTTGTGACGGGCGATTCGGGTGTCCTTCCTCCCTCGGCCCTCCGGAAACGCAGGATGTGCGAAAGAATGCGAAACGTACTGACGCGCGGATAGGGGGGAGGGGAGAGAGGAACCAAGAAACAGGAAGAGCGAAGAAAGAGCGAATGGGAACGCGCACGAGCACGGGAGAGAGACGGAGAGATAAAGCGGAGAGGAGGCTCGCCGCGTATGTGTGTGAAAGGGAATAAAAGAGTTTGCACGGCAGAGAGAGAGCGAGAGAGAGAGAGAGAGAGGAGAGAACGCGCACAGCACGTCTTCAATTAGGAGCGCATCGCTTTTCACAAACGCGCCTTTGTGACTCCTCGATAGCCGTCCGGAAATGCTAATTAAAGTGTTCGATTTCAGACTTGTCCTCGGCCTCTATTGCCCTCCCTCGGCTTTTCAATTTACCGCCAATAGACCTCTTCTCTTCCACCCTTTATTTCTTTATTCCCGATGCGGAGAGCATATATTACACGGAGCTGACGCGCGTGCGCGATAATAATGTCCCCTGGAGAAAGCAGGAGGAATAAATCTCAGATTACAGGCGCAGCCGCTGAAAACTGCGTCCATTTCAAATAACAATAAACCCGAATTAGATGTTTCAATGATGTTGTCGCACGCGCGATAATAGGCGTGAAGAATCCGTTGCCTCGCTGAATTCCAGAAGAATTATTGATGGCGTCGCTCCCTTTTTTCGATTCCTGTCGATATAGCTGTCCAAACGTTTACCCACACGTCTGTCAAAGCGTCGGGAAAAAAGTGCTCTCTCGTGCGGCGAGAACTTTCTTTCCTCGGCTAGGCGCATAAACACGACAATTTACGTCGCGGAAGAGATTGATTCGAGCGCTGGCGCGTATAGATGTGTACGCGTATATATATAGAAGAAACGAGAAATCCAGAGAGCAAATATAGAGACGCGCGCGCGTGAATTAGCATTGACGGGAAAAGTGGGCCCCGTTCCACTTAACATACACACAGAGAAAGAGACATCGCTGCGGAGATACATATATAGGTGTGCGTTCCCACCGGGCGAGCGAGTGTAGTCTTGAAAAATGCTCCCTCGTAAAAAGGCAAGACGCGCGCTAGCATTCCGCGGGTTGCATCCGCTCTTCCGTCGCGCGCGGACGAAGAGGAAGATTCACCGCGCGGCGCAGTCACGCGAGGAGAGAAGAGAGACGACAGGTGTTGGACGCGACCGCGGCCAGCGCGCAACATGTCCCAGTTTGCGCTTCGCTGCTGCTTCTGCCCCATCCTCTCGCCTCTTGTATACACACACACACACACACACACGCGCGCGCATGAGCGTACATATCTATATACGTCGCACGTGAATCCTCTGCGCGCGAGTGCGGATTTTAAACGCTTGGTTTATTATCGCGCGCACATGGGCGCGAGAGGTGGAGAAAGACCGAGAACTCGTCAAGACGTTTTTTTCGGCCAGCCTCTCGAAAAGTGGACCGAGACACTTCAGGGTCAGCGCTGGAGAGGAACTTTGACAACTATACGAGCGCTGCTTTTCGCTTTTATTGCGCGCAAGCGTTCGCGAGGTAATGCTCCCTCTTGTTTATCGCTGACCTTCGGGCGCGCTGACTTTTCTTGCGCCTTTTTTCATATCGGTATAAATGCTTTCCTATAAAATATAGCATTCTTGCGACCTTGCTGTCGTCTCTAGCAAGTTGTTAGCTACATTTCGGCTTTTTCTATACTAACCAAGCATAGTGTAATTAATAAAATATATATAAACTGAAAGAAATATTGACTTTTTCCAACTGTCCGAATTACTGCAAATTTCATTCAAGGTCATGGCCTTTATCATTAGATTTCAGGAGTATGCAAATTTCAACGGGTACTTGTTACATGTTTTAAGAAAGCTTTAAAATAGCTTCTTGAATTTCTATGGGAGCTGACTGGACGGGCACAATTGCTCGTAAATTTTTAACGTAATTAGCATTCACTCATTAATTAATTATTGAAATGGCTGACAGTAAGAAAAATACATAATTTTTATGAGAAAATATTACAATAATAGTAATAAATTATGTTATCGAATTCTTTTTTCTCAAAAACTTGTTTTCGCAAACAAGCAAAGTGCTTGTCTTACATTTTAGTGTAAACTTCTTGCATTAAATAAATGTATTTACATAACATATACTAATGATGCAAAGGAGATTTTTAATTATATTTTTCATTTGAAGCGATTGAAATGAAAGTATATAATTGTATTATTATAATAAGACGTGAACTTTCGTCGTCGAGTCGTATAATTTAGTCGAAGCCAGGTAGATATCGTAAATACTTGGCTGATTATTTCTTAAACGATATCGATACTAAATAAGCTGATCACGTACTTGGTTACGTACTACCGAGCTATTTAATTTCATGCAGTCAAAACCCTGCATTTCTCCTTAGCCTCATTCAGTTACGCGCTTACAGTTAAATTAATGTTATGAGTATAAGGTAAAGTGAAATGTGAATACACGCGTATACTCTATAATATCAACCTACGTGCAGCAATGTTTCTAGGATTATACGACAAAACTTAATTAACACAAAACACGTTATCAAAAATAATTAGAGAATATTTTTGGAAAGGTTATAAAAGATATATATATATATATATATATCCTTTTTTCATAATTAAAAAAAACTGAAAAACTAGTATAAAAACAGCAGAGCCTTCGGATACTATAAAATAGCAACATTAAGGCGGATAGTTGATTGCATTTAACACATTCAACAAGCATCTTTTGCACGTGTCACTTTGTAGAAAATACATTCACATAAAATATGAGAAAATACGATCCATTAAAAGCGACGTGGGGCTTTTTGCTTTGCTTTCGGAGGCTTTTCAGCGGCTTGAAATATTTTATTAATTAATAGATTGGACATTGGACAGATTGCATTGCGCAGTATTTTCGAAGAATTCATTAGCTATAGAATGGGAAATTTTGGAACGACTCCTAAATTAATTATCACAGTCACAGCTGGGCTTTACCGCGAACCTCGGCGTATATGATTCACGCATGACGTCGGGGCAGGAAGAAGACAGAAAAAAGTCGTAAGCGAGAGAGGGAATGAGAAAAAAGGTGGAAACAAAGAGGCTCGGAGGTCGTCGACGGTAGCGGTGCGTACATGAGCGCACGTGTCTGTGTGTATATACATAGAAAAGCAAGGAAGAAGACGTCGAAGCGCGGGCAGATCTGATTACGACGAATGTGTTTTTGGGGACGAGGGGGGCAGAACCCAGCTAAAATACGTAGGCGGTAGGCGCAGAGCAAATGTATGCGTACATGATGGCTGGTTTGACTCTCGGGCCGGCGGCGTCCGGCCGCTGACCGTGAGAAAAGACGTTAGGTGGCGCGCGCCTAGAGCATCGCACACTGCCGTGTGCATGCCCTCCTCTATATACAAAGTAGCCACTCCTGCGCTAGTGGTTTGCGGTATAGGTGAATACTAAGGTATATATGTATACGCGATGTCGCCGTAGAGCGCTGGAAGAGGAGGCTTTTAGCCCCGCGCGTGCACTTAGCCGGCTCAACCGTGCATGATTCCCCCGCTCTCTAAGTCGCCTCTCTCTCTCCCTCTCTCTCTAGCTCTTTCTTGCGCGCGATGCTGAATTACAGAGCAGTAGAACGAGTTCAAGACGACGACGACGGCGGCGGCGCGGAGACAAAAACCGCGCGCGAGCTCTGAGAAAACGCGCAGAGCAGCTAGAGGTGTACACTAGCCCGGGGAGCAGTAGAGGTAGTGTGCAGTGCGCGCACGGATCGAGCTCTCGAGCGAGCCGAGTGTGTACACACGGCCGACTGGCGCTGAACGCGAGCTTTAGCGGCCGGGGGAAAGCTCTCCGCGGGCGGCTACTCCATCCCCGCGCCGAGCAACCGGAATTTTCAAGTGGCCGCACGGATATGTCGGCGAAAGTGCTTCTTTAACGTCGTCTGCTGCATCTTTTCAGGCGCGCTAAATTTATTCTTCTGCCGCGGCGAATGTATACCACGCACGCACGCACGCACGCACGCACGCACGCACGCACGCACCCACACACACACACGCACGCACGCACGCACGCACGCACGCACGCACGCACGCACGCACGCACGCACGCACACACACACACACACACACACACACGGGGATCAGCAAAACACGAAGTCGTATAGCTTTTCTGGATAAAGTTTGAATTATGCTGGCGAATTGCGAGCTGCGGGGAATCATTCTGCCTTTCCACTTTTCTATTTTTAACGTGGCATTCAAGGAATCGCTGCTTCGAGAAATTCAGCCAGGAATTACTGAACGTACAATTGAAGCTGCATTACCGAGAAAATAGATTATCAATAAATAAAAATTGCTTCCCATGGAAGTGCCATTTTCGCTTTAAACTTATAACTGCACTGTTAGAAAACTTCCATCTATATAGATATACTATGTTTACATTTTGAGTTCCCAATTGTACACATTGTATATCTATATATATGGAAGTTTTCTTACAGTGTGTATTAACTTCTTACACGTGTAAATGACTGCAGAATCGTTTAAATACAATGATAATCGCCTATATTTTTTGTATGTATACTTTAAAGGTTTTTTGTCATTCTAATTATTATTTATTGTATAATAAAATAAACTATCAATAAGTATATATTTTACAGTAGTTTTATGGATTTTTCGTATTAAAAAAATATTAAACTTATAGTTTATGAATGTTCATTTTAAACGAATCAATGTCCTTTGTAATCTCTAACCCTAAAATCATAATATCATGCAATATTTCCCTCGTTACAAATTCTGATAAATGTTACATCAGACATCAATTTGAGTGGAAGAATGTTTGGGCTAAATTTTCCAGGTGAGCCGATTATAGCTTTTGTTATTGTTCTACTTAAATTCGCTCACTATCTGTCAAACAATCATTGTTCCAATAAATCAATTTCAAAACTTTGGAAAGAAAATGTTTGTAAGTGTGCTGGAAATTTGCTATTTCGGTCTTGTTGTCTGGTGATAGTATTGCATAGACTCTTTGCCACATCATGAGTCAGTTTCAGGCTTGCATTTTCCTCGATTTAGATCATTGTTGGTACAGCTGCAATGATTGAATGCTTTCCAGATCTCATTTTTGAAACATAATTTTCATAGTGCAATACACAGTCAATTTATCTCAGTTATTCCTTGCCACTAATCAATTGTTCTATTACATTAATGCAATCTAGTATTCGTTTAGTTTTATACTTGTTGTATACATTTTTTCTATCACACTATGGCATTTTTTGATTGGCCATGAGTTTTATCCATTTCTTATTTTGCGACCAATTTTATGGAAAAAGTTTTCACCGTAGAATTTATGTAACTTATGGTAGAATATCTATTGTCTCACAAAATTTAGCAGAATCCACCATTTCTATAAGTGAATTGGGATTCTCATTGTCACAATGAATCTTCAATGCTCACATTCATGACATATCACTAATATTTAGAAGTCTACTCTTACAACTTAAATCAGTGCATGTGCACTGATTTAATATGCATTTGGATTAATCCTATTTGGTTCAGCAAGTGACCTGTATACCTATTCCGTTTACTATGCTCGTTTTAAAATTTATATCTTTAATTTTAACGACGCAAAAATTCAGAGTTAAACTTAATAAGTCTTCTATGTGTGTCTTGCAAACGGCGAGAAACTACCGGTTTGCTGCATTTACTGTGTATCAACCCTAGATATCCAAATATCTTTTAGAAATTTATATGCGATGTTGCGTATGGACTCAAATACCAAATATATATTGAAGTCACCTAGTAAACACTTTGTTAAGAGCAAAAACTTATCTAAATGATCAGCAAAGTTGCATCCAAGAATTAACTGCGCTCAGTGATATTTAACTTTGGTTATAGGCTACAGTTCAGCTTCGCTACACCAACAAAGTGCCTGTTTATGCACTGAATTAAATTTAGAATGAAATTTTACATCCACATACTCTGCCCTTTACAAATTGTATAAGAGCTGAAAATTTAACAGTAAAGTACGAACAGTTTGTCACAAAGCCTTCTTCTCTTCCATGATGCACTGAAGCTATTCTCGATAGTATCCAATAGTCCAAATCAGTAAATATTCACTAATAATTAGTGAACTTTATCAATTATGAGTATGCCACTGATTTAAATTTAGAGAGCAACTTTCAGATTGTTTTCTTCGTACTGTTCTCTTCCTATGTTTTCTCGGAGGTTTTCGATCGCTACGTGAGAGTTTATGGTGATTATTTAGCCTACTTGGATGGATAAACACAGAGCAAAAGAATCATACACCAAACTTTCCCTGTTAAATGATCGGCATTCGATGTCGAGAACTACCGCTGGCTTCAAAATTTGAACACGTTTGCCAATATATATTCATACGAAGCATCTGTGCATATCACCCAAAATTTTGGAATAAGTGCCCCCATTCATATAAAAGTTTCAGTGAATATTTATAAAGATTGGTTTTTCAAGAAATGCAAAAAAAATGTTTGTTTTTTTTACCTACCCAGTTAGGCGTCACACTTTGATGGTGCAAATTATTTCTAGAAAGTTGATTTAATTAGTTTAGTGTGATCTCCATCTGTCAATCATTATATTATAACGTTACTTTGAAAAGAAATATAAAACGCTTATCTTAATATACAAGCTGGCTCAGCATGGCTTAACTATTTATTTAAATAGTTTTAAACCTACATATTTAATTGACATTCTACAAAAATAAATTTATGACATCGTGTTGATCTTCTGTGATTTGCAAAAAAATATTTCATATATGCTTATTATATATATCCTAGAAATAGCGGCGTAACACATTAAAATAACTTAATTTTATATTGAATCACGTTAATTGAATACATTTGTCTTACTAACGTTGTAAGCGCTTTTTGTGTTCCTTGACTTTCGTATAATAATTATATAGAACTGCATCGTACTAAATAACAGCATTCGCTTTGTAAGTTTGTCGGAGGGACAGTACCTAATTATGAATGACGCATTACTGACTTGTAAGAAATAATAGCACAGTAATTTTAACAGCTGAGGTGTTGCTCTTTGTAAATGTTTCTTAGTTGCGCATTTCAAAAGGGTGAAACTAAAGCCTTTCTTTTATCCATTCCTTGTCATAAAAATCATATTTATTGTATACATGATAAAAACAAAAAAATTTTATGCTTATCATACCCTTAAAAATGATATGTATTTTCTGGACGCGTTTTCTCTTCTTATATTACAAAGTATATTGGAAAAATCATGTACAATTAAAAACATCTTTGTATCCTTTTTTTTAATGGTTGAATTTTTGTGAGAAAATGCCAAAAAAATCTGCTGGTTTAAACGACAGTCATACGTCTAAAATTTTTATGGATTTTCTCATTATTTAACTACAATTTAATATCTTTAAAATCGTACATTTTTTAGTTAATGTTTAAAGTAAAGTCTACGTAGTGTTTAGGTGATTTTTTATTACTAAAAATAACGGGATTGATTACTTTATAGACTATGCGTGAAGGCCAGTATATTTTATATAGCAGGTGGCACACAAAGAGATTTAAAAATCAACTTCTAGAGTTAGGGATCTTGTGCTTCATTCATATAACAATGGGAGGATTAGTCTACTACTCCAGGACACCTTTAAGGTGTTCTTCCTAAAGGCCTTCTAATGCATTCAATTTCGTTTTAAATATGATTATAGGGTTTATGTTATCCCTTGGTTTAGATAAAATAAAATGTATACTAACAGTCAAAATTATCCCTGCCATTAAGTGTTATATTGTTATATTTATCGCCGACCTATAATTTCTGAAAATGCAATATCATTATAAATAGATATCAGTATATTTAGTTGTATATCATAAGTAACGCATAAGATAGTGTTGTTTATGTATCCAATATTAAAAAAAATGATACCGTTCGACTTTTAAAAAACAAATATCAGCCCTGGTAGAAATTTGACTATTAAAAATGGGGCACAATCTCAGTAAATAGCCAAGAGAAATGACTAATTATTG
>JAWWEQ010050697.1:0-11193 GCA_035583055.1 Torymus tubicola
GTGAAAAAAATCTGAAAAAATTCAGGGTAACATATGGGATGGTTACAAAGCGATTTAGGTGATTTTAAAAGAAAAAAGATTTTTGACCTCGCGATTCACCTGAGAACTGCCCATATATATTCGTAAAGACAAGTTTGAGATGTACAATGTGTCGGGACTGGATGGTGACGATGATAATTAATGAAGGGTTAATTGAAGTGGTCGAGGATGTGTATATAGGATCGGTTGATTGGTTATATAAGGCAAAGAACGAGGGTGTATATATACAGTGGAAGGAAAAGGGGTGTTGAAGATGCGTGTAAATATAGAAGTTCCTAATGATAATTAATATCTGAAGTAAAGTAGTTGGTTTGGCACGCGTTCGAGAGGTGTGTGTATATAGTTAATTGTCTAGTATTGGCTGTTTGCAAAGTTAACTATACGAATACGAGGGGTTTCGCACGCGCGTGTACTGTTGTAAGGCTTTGCAAACGAAATTTGAACGGAGTAGAGAGAAAAAGAGAGAGAGAGAGGTTGTCTTTCGTAATGTTTAGGAAATATATATATATACATATGTATATGTGGTTGGGAAAAGTAATCGATAGATGAGTTTTTTCTAATTGCAATTGGTAATAGAGAAAAAATATATATATATGTGTAAATTAAAGATAAACTGATATATGGAGAAATGTTGGGTTGTAAGAATGTTTCGAGATATTGTGATGTATTTTGTTTGGATTGCGAGAATTTGCAGTTCAAAATTGCATTCTATTTTAAATTCTAAATTAATCGATAAATTATTATTGAAAACGAACAGTGTACGATAACAAATATATATACTAAAAGTATTTAATAATTAAATCAATAAAAGCCGTAAAATTACCACATTTCTATATACTGCCTTCCCCTCCTTAAAAATCCATTTCGTACTTCCGCACATATATAGAATTAACAAAAGCCGTACCACCACCTGCCCTACTTTCTAATCAATTATTAACTCAATCCATCACTTCCCTCCCAAAAAACAAAAATGTATCCAGGCTACCCCAAAAAGGGCCAAGACACTTAATCTCCCTTTCTCTTTTACAAAAAAAACCACATACGAGAGTTCCAAAAAAGAGCCATCATTCTACTCCAGTAGCTTAAAATTAAAAAAAAAAGAATGGTTCCTATCCAGCTCAAACCGGTTACGTCCACCACCCGCACACAACCGGGCAATTTTTATCGAGCGTCGAAAATAGGAGTGAATCGCGTTGGCTTCCCCTCCCTCCCCCCACAAAGATTACAATTCGGAAGCGATTTAAACGAGGCTAAAGATTTCCAGGCGATTCACGCGTGGAGAATCTCCTCCGCGACTCACTAAATGCTCCCGGAGCACGTCAATGTCATTTGCCGCACGAAAATCCAAGCGATTTTCGTTGTAAATGCCGCTAACGCGCGCCTGTGCATTAAAACCTATATATTATACACACACACTGCACGTGATATACGTGTTGGTAGAATACATACATGTATACATTATCCTATAAGATCGCGAAAATTTTCAAAGACCAATGATGTATGTGCAAATCTCACAAACGCTGCGAAAAACTTCGAAAAATGGATCCAAAAATTTGTTTTCAACGACACCTTTCAAATTAGGTTTTTCTTGTTGTTTAGGATGGCTAGAAAAGATATCTGTTGTTGAACAAAGTCCATCGAAAGGTATCATTTTTCTGGAGCCAATAATAATCAATTGTTTCAAAATGATTAAGAATAGCTCTAGTTTAGTTCTAAATCATTCCATCAAAAACAACTTAATAAAAAATTTGGAAAAAAGAAAATAAAATAAAAGAGCGAGAGCTTTCCAGATCTTTTTTCAGAATTAGACAATGTTGAATCCTTCAAAAGTTACGTGAGCTTGAAGTTGAGCCTAAAATACACGTGATCAATGGCTGAGGCAATTGTTGACCTTTTCACACCGTTTTCGTGAATTTTTAGCTCAACTTCAAAATCAAGCTTTAGAACTAAACTAGAGCTATTTTTAATCATTTTTAAACAATTAATTATTGGTCCCAGAAAAATGATACCCTTCGATGGACTTTGTTCAACAACAGATATCTTTTCTAGACACCCTAACCAACAAGAAAAACCTAATTTGGAAGGTGTCGTCGAAAAAAAACTTTTGGGTCCATTTTTCGAAGTTTTTTGCAGCGTTTGTGAGAAATTTGCACTATATACATACATACGCAGGTTAATGCACATTCGAAACTTGCGCTACATTGTATACGATAGTGAATCAATGGGTTTGGAATATTGTTAAGCGATTGCGTTACTAATTGTATTACTATCGCATTGTAATTCGAAAGCTCCACACACACCGCCCTATGTGAATCCCGAAGCGCTCATGGAATAATTAGGTCATAGCATTAAACGCGATCGATTTGTCGAGAAGAGAGAGAGGGAATAATGCCCACACCGTATACTGCATTAGAAAATGAAGGTGTACACATACAGAGAGAAAGGGAGAGAGAGAGGGAGAATTACTAAATCTTCTCAGTTCAATCGTCAAAACGCAACGTGCACACCATTGTCTGCTTTTCTCTCCTCTCTTCTGACTTTAACCAGTAACAAATCCCACTATAACCCCAATTACATTCCCTCAACGAACCACCATCACAAACAAACCAACCCTCTTCCACCTCTATCCTCACAATTCATCCCAACTGCGTAGCTTATTCAAAAAACTTTCCTACTCCCTCCTTATATATATATATATATCTCCACATAACCCTCGTCGAGATCAAAAACTCTCGCTCATCCTCTCTCTCCCTCCTACTTCTCATAACAGTATCATCCAGTCTCTCTCTCTCTCTCTTGCTCGCGTACACTTGCTAGAGGTCCCAAGGTCAGGTGTAATCAATATTTGGGCTTCTGTCACGACGGCGCGTGGGGGCGTCTCACTCGCGCTGCATAATACTACTACTACTACTGCTCCCTCGGTGTGCATGAAGACGAGGAAAAAGCCAAGCGAGGAGCATCCCTCCTCCTCCTCCTCTGCAAGCACGCGCGCCATGTATAACGAAGCAGGGCGGGGCGCGCAAGAGTTGAGGGTATAGGTAAGTATACGTAGGTGCTTAGGCCTCCTCTAAATTCAGGACGAGTCGTGCTGAATATTCAGCATAGAGGAGGAGGAGGAGAAGAAGGAGGAGGTTGTCCCTTTGCTCTATACGTTGTTTCTCTTCTTTCCACTTGTATGTGTGTATATATGTACGTAGTATTATAAGGTGTATAGACGAGAAGGTGGACACGATACGGTATGATCTTTAGAGATAGCTTTTTTCTTTTAGGGAGCATATTGAATATCGGAAGTGTAGCGGACAACGTGACGATGTTTAGATATATAAATATACTTTATATATTTTAGGTATAGTCTAGCTATGTACATTTGATTTAATTGCTACGCTCTTATACAAATAAACGCGCATCCGGATATATATATGTATATATCTGTGAGTCGTGCAAAAAGCACAGCTATACATCTGTCTGTATATTTATTTGTATCCGAAATGGAACATCGCGAGCAAATGGCCAGTTGAAATCGCGAAAAATACACGTGTCAGAGAGAGAGAGAGGAAAATCGCGTTAAATCACTGCCAAAATACATATACAGAACGCTGACTGTACACATATATATATATATATACATCTCGTCAGTCGTATAGTATAACATTCGACCACACATTCCAATCACACGAGAAAACAATCGTACGCCTCCCTACTTCCTCTAATCAACGATAATCACGCCTTAATAATGTCAAGGTCATGCCTCGCCTTCCCCCCCAAAAATCCAGGCTACAAAGCCACCCACCTCACTCTCTCTCTCTTCTTGTCTTGACCCGCATCGCCTAGCTCTCTCTCTCTCTCTCTCTTTCTCTCTGCTGTTTCCTTAAAACCCACTCCGAAAATTCCGGACAGAAAGCCTCTCTCTCTCTCTCACTCTCTAGCCCGCGGAAAAGATATTAGGTCGCGAGGATTTTCATGCTTCCTCTCTTCTCTCTCTCTCTCCCCCTCTTTTAGTATACGCAATATGCGCCATACGCCCGCACTCCCCCGAATTTCCGCAGTATATACACATACACAGACACATGTGTATATGCAGTATATATATATATACACGTATATGCTGGGACTACGCAGTTCTCTGTCTCCCTTCCTCTCTCTCTCTCTCTCTCTCTCATGTGCGCGCTAGCTCTTATATAGACGCGCATCTATATATTTGGCCCATTTACCCACTGACCTTCCGCCGCCTACCTATCGACTCTCTCTCTCTCTCACTCTCTCCCCTCTCTACTTACCCCACGCGCGCGTGTAAGGCCGAGGAAACTCACTCTCTCTCTCTCTCTCTCTGTCTTTTTTCGACAATTTAGCCCAGTTTCTTCTCTCTCTCTCTCTCTCCTCTTGCATCAGGCACGAGCGCTTAATTTTCACGCTAGAAGGAGGTAGAAGAGGGATGAGGAAGTTACGCGAGATGGATTAGTCCGCGGGGAGGGAAAAAGTAAAGTCGGGCTTTGTCTTCTTTTCTGATCGATATATTCTTCTCGACTATATGTATATACATATGATACGAATGAAAAGTAACAGTGCAGTAGCGCGGCAATATAGTTTAGTGGTGGTATTAGAGTTATGTATATATAGTATAGTATATAAGCTTTAGGATACGTTCGTGCTATACTGCTATACACACACGATCGCGCATGAGCCTCGAGATAATAAAGCGAGAGGAGTTATCTTGTTATTGTAAATGCCCGTGCAATTATGGTACGCGTTAACGGCGTTGTTTAAGCTTCTCGCGTTCTCTCTCTGTGTGTCCCTGTATATATATGTGTGTGTGTGTATATATAACTGAGGCGCAAAAGCGCGCGGCGCACGTGGCGTCGTAGTCGGCCGACGGTTGGTGTGTAGTGCATGCTTTTATTGATTAGGCCTAGAAATGCACCGACGGCTTGATTTTGTTCGCCCTGATTCTCTCCTCGCGAATCGATTTTGCACCGTTCTTCACTGCTTACATATATATATATTATGAGCGCGTATATATACATATTTCCAAACAAAACGTGTTCGCTGAATTTACTCTCGCTCTCTCTCTCTCTCTACTGGGGACGATTAAACGCGCGCGATTACGTTTAAACGCGATAATTCAAAGGCTCGTACCGACGCTTACGTAACACTTTTTAAAGCGAGATAAAATCATATTACACATACATACGTAACCAGTAATTAACGCGAGCGTGTGTGTATATACATATACCATCGTACTATATAGTTATAACGTCGTCTTTGACACCTTGTCGCATATAGATATATATAAACCTCGTTACAATGCGCTTGAAGAAAAAAAAAGAAATAACCTCCTCCCCCCTCATCATCAGTGTATACAATCCATGAATTATTACATTACGTGCGAGGTAATAACGTCAAGGTGGAAAACGGCGAGAGGTCGACGATCTCCATATATATATATTAACTTTGTCAGAAGATTCGTGAACGCGTGCCCGCGCGCGCGCGCGAATATATCTGGTTCAAGGCCACAAAAGCCTGCGCGCCCGCGAACGACGGACAAGTGGACGTACTTGTGTCTCTCTCTCTGTCTCTCTTGGTTCTCGAATATACCTCGTCGAAATCGGGCGAGTATCTTTGTATATACACGTTGATGTATTATATCGAGAGACTTTCGAAGCGGTTATCCTTCCTTCCGCGTGATTATTATTCATATACATCATGTGTGTCCTTATACGACCCACACACGCGCACGCGCTTGGTTTATACGTTCCTCTGTGTATGTGTGTGTGTGTATATATATATGTATATATATATATACACACATGTGAGATGAAAAATCAGTGCACGGGACGATGGCTATATGTAAATTCGCGATGTCGAGGGGTGTTTGTTTCTAGTTTGTTGTATAATAACGTTGTACATGCGTCTGAGGCCGACAAGATTTCGCGAACACGCGCGCGCGCGTGGAGATTGGACGCTAGATAATCAGTGTATATATGCTAATTTATATATCTTTCCTTTCAATATTTATATATATGTATTTAAGTGTGTTTGTGTAAGGTGGACAAGAAGGTGGTCGAACGTGAAAGAGAGGCGAGTCGAAGGCGTGTTGCTGACGATGATGTGTCATATATATATATTGTAATAATAAAAGTGATGAAGAGTGATATAGAGTGTGAGAGATACATTTTTTTTCTTGTATATATATACACACGAGGTGACGAAGTACGTGAATTTGGGTCACAAGATGAAATTTATTGTATATGTAATGTATGTAAAATGACCAATAATCCACGATAATGCATGGAGGTTATAATAACGAGGAAGTGTGCTTTACAACTGGTCTGCGAACAGCACACTGTTCGTTAATTAACCACCGCGATGAATTATTATTCAGTTGCATATATGTATACATACACATACATACATTGTTGATTATTTGCTCGGTTATTGTGTGGCGTTCGAAACATATATTTACACGCACAATGTTATATATATACGATCACCGACGTTAATATAAAAACTTTCATATATATATATATATGTGTGTGTTCCTTTAAATCACTCTCAGTTCTTTACATCTTTATACATCTCTCCACGCTAATATATATATATATATATACCAACAAAAAATTCAGTTCCATCTTCTATAGTGACCGTTAATTACATCCATTATATTCTTCAACAAATAACGTATACGCACCGCCACCACACGCGCGTCGTCCTTTTTATCTACATATACCACAGAACTGTGCGGCGCACGACAAGGGCGAGCAAAATATACGAGGGTCGCTTCTTCTCTCGTCGTCCGATATCTCTCTCTTTGGGTAGAACTAAAAAGAGACATCTCGATTACCGATCGCGCGCGGTCAGCAGGCAGGCAGGCAAGCATCGTCGGACAGGGACATTAGAAATAAAGAGGTTTTTCCCCTGTTTTTATCTATACGAGAGAGAAAATATAGGAAGAGAGAGAGCGAAAAAAGGTATAAAAAGAGAGAAAGAAAAAGATCGATCGTAGCGGCGCACCTGACTCTTCTGATTACGGCGAGTGGGGTGGGATTCCGGTGTACATAAATTGTACGCGTGTGGGAAGAGTCAGAGGGAGAAATGTAATTGCGGCCGATGCGTATGTGTATATAGTATAGTAGTGGTGGTGGGTCGTAAGTTGACGGTTGACGGTTATCGCTGCCGTGTCGGTTACGTTCTTTCGTGCGTCTTTTTCCGTTTTGAGATATATATATATATATATATATATATATATATGAGGTAAAGGTATTAAGGATATTGGGTTATAGACGCGTGTAAGAAGGAACAAGAAATGTATATATATATATATATATGGTTTGTTTTTTGGATAAGAATCACACGAAATTTTCCATTACACAGTGTGTGTAACCGTGAGCTTGAAAAATATTACGCAATACTCAACTCTTTCCATCTCTCTATATATACGCGAACTTTCATTGACCCACAATCCTCACCATACGTATATATACATATATACATATACATATACAAAGCGAATTTTTAGATTCCTCTTGTATATAGGCAAAGAATGCATGTCTCGTTACCCATATATACGTGTGTATAATATACATATATGTATGTTTATTAAATTCCACGCTCGCGCGCGCGCGCGCCGCTCGCTACCGTATTTACATACTAATCGAATAAATAAAAGGATAAAGGCCGGTGCGGCTATAGTGTTTTCGAAAAACTAGCTTCTCTCTCTCTCGTAGAGCTAATAATTGTCCAACGTTTGCCGACTGTGCATATAGCTATATATATAGCTATATATATATATACTCACTCGCTTGCTCTTTTGATCATTGACCTACTCGTAAAATTTCGCGAAAACATTGTTGTTATGTATATTATAATACTATACACGCGCGTATTGTACTTCTCTAGCAGTTTATATGGAGATCGTATAATTTTACGCACGTGAGACCTACTTCGTATCATATATTTATATGTATATAGTAACAGCAGCTTTTGATCGTCAAAAAAAAGTTATTATACAGTCATAATTATAAATATATACGTAAACGGAACCACCAACCAACATCCATGGAAACGAACATCGTTCGCACGCAGTGTTTATTGGTATAAAGCGCGAATGAGAGTTCGCGTGATTTGAGAGGAAGGCGAGGAGAGAGAGAGAGAGAGAGAGAGAGAGAAACTTCGCATAACAATAGTACGCAGGCGAGAGCTTCTTATTGTTGTACACAGGTTTTACCGTACTTTGGTAAGTATTCGGACATAGTCGAGCATGAGTTTCGTAATGAAAGTGCGGAGAAGGAGACGCGTACGACAACGAGGAACTTGTAAACAGGCTTTCTTTCTATATGTACAACGATGTTTATTAATTCTTCTGACACTTGTAATAATATGACTTTGCTCCAGTGGTATTTCTTTGTGTGAACGCGGAGTGAAGTATACTGTAAAGTCTAGATCGGAAACTTTAATCATTTGCATTTTATATTTCGCATTTATAATTAATCCCATATATATAGTCTAACGTTGATCTGTAGTTATATTACAAACGTATATTAATATTGAATTAACATAACGCATGTATACCATCGTTTATTCTTATCTAAATTCAACGAAATACGATATCATAAAATAATCCTCTTCCACCTTGCCGTGAACGAAAAAAAAGCACCTCTACATAATTAACTCTATAACGTTCGTTCTTCTTCTCCCTTTCTCTCTCTCTCTCTACCGCTCGAATTGTAATAAAACAGAAATTTTCATTACCCTCTAACAAGATTAAACCCGAAAAATGCGTCGTCTATACTGCCTTCGTCACCATTCCCCTGTGTCGACTACTACTACTACTACTACTACTATTACAATGGCTCTCTCTCTCTCTCTCTCTCCTCTCCTCTTTAAAAATACGTCATAATTGGACTGGGCTAATTATCCCTCGTAAAAGGGGCTAACGCGCGACGCTTTCGCGCTAATTAACGAGATATCTCGAAGATATTTCGCTCTGCTGCTACTTCGCTCTTTACGATCGCACACGCGCGTATAATGAAAAGGGTAGACGAGATAGGTGAAATTCTCTCTCTCTCTCTCTCTCTCTCTCTACGAGTTTATCTCGTATACGTGCGCGCGTGCGTGCGAGAAACGAAGGGAAAAATTACTAAGGTATAATATAAGTTGGAGTTCTTGTATTCTCTATAGGTAGGATAAAAAAAAGAGAGAGACGAGTGTAGGACTGATGGGTGGTTTCGATGTCGCTGTGATTTTTAATAGCACTTCGCGTATACCAAAGAGCGCGAGTACGTTATATGATTATATATATAGAAGAAGGGAATGGGATGGGAGGGGAGGGGGGGGGGATGCGATATTCGTATTTTTATGATCGTATTATGCGTATACGGATTTTATTAGTGGATGTAGAATCCTTAATGTTGAATTTATTAAAGATAATAACGTCCTGCGCGCGCGCGCACGTCCACGTATATATATGTGTGTGTGTGTATTAAATTTGCCATGAAAATGTATGAGAGGATTATTATTTATAGAGAGACATTGAAAAAAAATTGACTTTCATATGCAGCGAAACGCACGAGGATAAAGAAAATCGATTAATGGACACACTAAACACGTGTCCAGCCGTTATCTCGACATCCATCTATCCTCGCGCCTCATCCATTAACCATATACAGTAGTGTATACAAGTTATTATCGTTCCCACTCTATATATCTTCACCCAGAAAAGCAAACATTGAAAAATATTTAAATACAAATATAAATATATATATAAAGCCAAACCACGATCATCACCCTATATACCTCCAACAAAAATTAACTTCATAGCATATACGTTACACTTGCACGGACCAAGTTATAGTTGTCGACCTATACCACTGCGGAATATATATCCAGTGTTACTTATATGTATGTACGTATACGTTTGTCTTTGTGTGCGTCGAGACACACGTGCGAAACCTATAACTATGGCGTGTATATATACACGCAACTCTCATCGAAATTCGGCCCAGCGTGCGAAATGAAATTGTAACCCTCCCTCCCCCCAGCTGGCAATTTTGTCATCTTTGTAAGCGCGAAGCGGAAGGGTCGCGTTGTTGTTGACGAAGGAACAATTGAGAGAGAGAGAGGGTTCGAGAGAGAGATGGGACGAAGAGATTGCGGAGTGAATGTTGCTGTGGGTGTGAAGGGATGGGTAAACGAATTATGTGGAATAGGGTTGGTTATAATCGTATTATATATGAATACAATTAACAGGAATGAGGGGTTCAGATGAATTGATATATATATTTTGTAAAAAGAAGTGGTTAACATTAAATATAAGTTAGCGTTCAATAGTATAAGTTTTATATAGTTAAATATGGTGGATTCATAGTTATATTAAAATAGTAAGATTAAACTGACAGAGTAGAATTTAAAAAAAAATATATTGGATTCTTTCTAACAATATGTTTTAACCAAAAAGATCGTTTTTCTTTTTGCTTAAAAACAAACATTGCTCCCAACAAAACATCACCTTCATTTATTTCTCTTACATCGAATCGATTATCGTGTTCACTACCTATATAACTTCTTCCCTTTCTATAAACGTACCCTCAACTTCCATTTCCTGCCGCGTCGCCCGATAAAACTCGGCCCTTCGGTCCGCGACATCTCGGTGATAATTAAAAACCGTCTCCCCGCAACTCTCGAAAACAAGTTCGCAGCTGTTTCTCTCTCTCTCTCTCTCCCTCCCTAGAGTTATTGTCGTTTACGTCGCAACCGATAAAATGAGAGAGAGAGAGAGAGAGAGAGAGAGAGAGAATCTCTCGGACTTGGTCGCGTATTGAATTCCGGCTGCCGGAAGTTCGAGTTCGCTTGCGAAGACGCATTATTTCGTTGGAGAAATTGACACTCGAGGCCGCAGCCGCCCTCTCGTACAAACACACATACATACACACAAGAACGACGGCCGTGAAAGATATATAGGTCAATGGCATAATATCGACGTGTATATATATATATATATATATATATATACGTACGCGCGAAATGGAGCGTGCGTTAAAAAAAAGGAGAAAGAAAAAAAAAATTTTCACGCGTAGCTCAAAGAAATCGCGGTGCCATTCATACTGCGACTGATGTCGAGTCTTTTTTTTTTTTTTTTAATGTCCCGTGGTCCACGTATAT
>JAWWEQ010050698.1:0-11189 GCA_035583055.1 Torymus tubicola
CCGACAGAGACTGAGACTCGTCGCCGGTGCGAGAGTAGTGCATACGATTCATACTTTGTCTCTTGATCCATTGTCTTTTCCACTGGTGTTGTGTTTAAGCCACGCAGCTTCCTCTTGGAGCGATAAGGTGGCTGAGCCAGCGATGGCTCTAGATGCTTGAAGGCTGACTCATACAACTCGCGCACGTAAGCAACAGCAGGCGCGCTGCTTTCACCATTGTACAATGAGAGCGAGAGATGACTGAGTACATGAAGAAGAACGACTGGGGGCGCTCGCGCACTACAGTGTGGACTACCAATTAGTAGACAGCTACTGTATCTTGTTCGTAGTTAATAGTGTAGAATAGTCAGTTAAAGTATTTCGCCAACAAAATATTTTTTAGTTGGAAATAGTACCGTGTGACACATAGTGTACTGAAAGTAAATCCTCTCCGACAGCAAGCGTCAGTGAAAAGCGAGCAGCAAAAGAGGACCACGTGTACTCACTCGTAAGTGACCAAGCTATAAGCCATCTTGTAATCGCAACGGAGTCTCTCTCTCACGCTCGCGTACCTAGCTCTAGTCGTCACCTAGAGTTAGGAGATCTATCGAAACGTGCTTTGTCGAATGTAATCATCTTTTTGCCGAAACATACCTGTAGTTTTACCAAAACTCGTAATCTTATCGAAACCGTTACCGAAACATCGCCGAATCTCGTTTAATTGTAAAAGCGCTCGCGATCTCGCGCTTGAGTTTGCGTTCTTTCCCGGCTCTACCGAATCAAGTGTTATATTTTGTTAGCTAGTTAGATTGCTGGAGCGACCCAGCTGGCGCTCAACATATTATTTGTATATTAATTTAATTATATTTTCTTATTTTTCACAAAATAATAAATGTTAAAGTTTATTTGTTAATCATAGTTTTCTTTAGCGACCCTCGCTATAACCACCTCCTTGTATGTGCTTATTAAAAATATACATTTTAAATAGTTAGTGAATATATATATTTGTAACACTTGTAAATTTAAACTAGCCTTTGCAACGTAACCCAGCTACCCAGATCGACCTGGTAAGTAGCCCGTTACAAAATATATACATAAAAGGAAAATAGTAATTCAAAATTTACTTTAATACTATGAAAGCAAATCATATAAAGAAGAATATAAAATCTTTACTGTATTGGATATCTGAAGAAAAGTTTTAATTGCTACAAGAGAAATTTAATGCTGATTATAAAAAACTGCTTGATTGTGAGAAAAAAGTAATAAATCTGTTACTTTAGTTAGTAAAGAAAGAAGTAATAAATATACAGCTCTTAATCTTTCAGATGATTTTATCATATTTCATGATAATTTTCCTCTGAATAACTATCTGGATGTAGACTCTTCCAATAGCTGTCGGAATCCATTATAATAGCGAAAAAGGCACCCTTCCTAGAATTCCAAAAAATTTTGGCAGTTGTTCAAGTATGGAAAATGATAATGTAAAACGGTATTTTTTAAAAGATTGTTCCTATATCTATAAGAACTCGTCTGTAACGATCTAGTTTCTTTTTCCATAGAAAATTCTTACATCCGGGAACGAATATCCATAGATTATGTTTTCTATAGCTTCAGTTTGTTTATTTGAAGCAAATCTTTAAGGAATCAATATTGTTCGATCTTCTTTTCATATAATACACCAGACACTGCGGTGCATTTGTAGACACAGCCTACTGTTTACGAAGATACTATGCATGTCTGCAGTGTTGGGACCGCGATTATTTTAATCCACAGCACGCGGTTAAGTACAGAGCATACTGATCAAAAAATGAGTCCCACAGAATTTCTCGAAAATACACATTTTTTGACGATTTTTCGAAATTTAGCACAGTGTAGCTGGTTCAATTTTGAATATGGGGGGCTAATCCTGTGGCTTTTTCACTTTTTTTACGTATACATTCACAAGAAAAATCAGCGAGAAAATCGATTGACCCCCTGCGACCGGTTATGACCGAAAAGTACAGGAACGACCCATATATATATTTTTGTATTTATTTCTCTTTTTCTAATATATAAAAAATATTTATCACAAAGATTACTCTTTTTCATTTCATAATAACTAATATGAAAATAAAATATCAATCAAAATCTCAAAAACTAAAAAAATGTATGATTTCAAATGTAATTAATAAGCCAGCAATCAACATTGAGGCCCTAAATAGTTAAAAAAAATGACATGTGATAATAATTCGTGGAAAAAGTTATGAATTATAAACAAATTACTTGTTATTGTATGAATTAGTTATGAATATGAATACTGTATCGGGGTGGATTCGGGGAAAATACGAAAAAAATACGCCCTGACAACGGAACTTGAACCCGCGCCGTCCAGACGACAGTCGAGTGTTTCTACGGCGAGACTATCAAACTGTGTGCTTCTATCCTAGATGAGTCACCGTGTCGGTAATACAGATAGCTTCCATGCGCCCGTTATAATACATATTATTAGAAAGTAAAATAATTTTACTGGTCAATTGTAAAATCCAAAAATAAGGTAAAAATATCAAAAAATCCTTTATCATCAGTTGTTTTTACGACTATGATCTTATCAAAGTTAGTTACAGCAAAGCTGATGACACCATCACATTGTCCGGAAAAAATACCTGAATAATGTATGCAATATTTGCAACCAATATTATTAGATGATAATGCAGACATCAAAGATGAAGAGTAGAATCAAGTGAATTAAAGATCATGGTTTCCCCATGTGTCTGTAGCAGTCTGGTTTTCCGTTGTTATTTTTCATTGAATAGCTGAAAAATATTGACAGCAAGGGTTGTACATGTATTTTACGTATTTCTTCGCCTAGAATACGGTGGTGCTATCCGTTTTATCGCAACTGCCTTTGATAAGGCAACAGAGACCAAGAATAGCTGAAAATAGCTTAAAAAAAGTAGTTTTCTGCATCTTTAGACGTGTCCCACCTCCAAAAAATTTGAAAAAATTCAGGCACATAAAGTGCATCAATATTTACTTTCCCACCGCATTTCACGCCTGAACCGCCATATGGCTTAATTGTAGAGCGATTTTAATTTAAATTTATTTTTTTTAAATCATGAAAAAACTTGAGAAAATGTGTATTTTTATGTAGAATACGCTCATATTTTTTCAGATTTTTCCAAAGCAATTATTTTGTTAAAAAAAATCAGCTATGCATTGTACATCCTTTTAAAAGCGTAATTGCAAAGTTTCGAGGCGAATTTTCGATTTCTGATACTTTGATAATTTTTGACTCGAGAACGGAGACTCTGAGCGAAAAAATGAATAGAAGTATTTTTATTCCAAATTTCACGCAAAATGCGGTAGTATTTTTTATTTTTCCTGAATCGCTATTTTTGAGTTTGCGGTCCGCCATTTTGAATTTTGATAAGCTAATAATGAATGTAGATCTCATGATCCTGAGGGTTCATAAAACTATTGAAGAAAGGGATTTGAAGACTATACAGAGGCTATAAAGCTGTGTAAATACGTTATTTTAGCTGACTCATCACGGCCGCCATCTTAAAAATCAATTGTGCGAGCTACTTTTGCTAATATGCATCCAATCTATTGTCACAAAACTTAGAAAAGTCATTTTGCCCGCTAAAACTTAAATTAGAATTTATAAGTGCATATTACTGTGATTTTGCAATAGTTTCGGGCATTCGGGCGCCATATTCGATTGGTTAACTATAAAAATCAAAGTATATTTTGGAAGTACAACTTTTGGGTCCCACATCGTGATGGGTTAGAATATTCTTAAGTACCGAGACCACTGCTAAAAAATTCTTTTAAAAAAAAATCGAAAATGGCATTTTTTTGTTTATTGTTAAAAATAAACCATTTGCGGTCATTTATTGATAACTTTGGCCATGCCATTCGAAATGTGAGATTTTTTCACACAAGATTATATATTCCAATATTTTTTCCACACGAGTTATAATTGAAAGGCACGAGCTTAAAGATGACGTTAAAATTTTGGCCATTTGACCGTTAAAGGGTTAATATTGTAAATTATGCCGGAATAATATTACAAGAAAAGATATGGCTCGCGCGCCTCTGCTATTACTATATTCGCATTCAAATTGTTTTAGGTTGATTTTTTATTACAATATTTTTTGATAATGATTAATTTAACAGATTGTACAAATTCTGATGAATACCTCAATTTTTGCAGCTTCAAAATCAAATAAAATCATCTATAGAATAATTAAAATTTCATAATCCAGAAATTGTACAATGGAAATCATAACCTACGTGTATTTGTTAATCTATACTGTTCATTATTTTGTTAAGATGTTAAATCTAGACACATAGTACAACAAATTCATTATAACATAGAAATGTAGGAAAATAGATATCAAATACAGATAGAGAAGCGCATGGGAAATAATAAGCATAGATTTAGGAAAGAAGACAATGGAGGGGGCTCCAGCACGGGTACACTGTGTTACTATTTACAATGAACGCATTTTATTTAGCCAAGGTCAATCCTTCTAATTTTAAATTAATTTAATACAGATAATCTTTTTATTAAGCAATATCGATTATTGCAAAGTTAAAATTTTGTCAATACAAAATAGTTTGGTTACTTTAAGGAGGGTCAGGGGTTACACTAAAATGCAGCCAACAATTTGAAATTTTTATATTTTGTTCCTTAAGTTACAACAAGATTACATGAATTTTTTCAATATTTTTTATCGATTGTTTTTTTTTTTAGAGAAAGTATTCTTGAAAATCGAGTTTTTAACATAGGCTCTTATGGTAGAGTGAGGTTATGTTGATGCAAGCGTGGCGCTCGGGCTCGAGGGATCAATGCAAAATGCCGGCGGCAGAGCGCCAGCGGTGCGTTTGCCTTGCACCAAACAAATGCTCGGAGCGCGAGGAGGCGCTACAGAGCAGAGGAGGAGCCCTCAGTTCGCTGCTTATTATATCACAGCGAAGGCTCGGAGGAGCGATTGGCGGAATTTTCTCGACGCCAATCGTTAGCAGAGAGCGAGCTCATCTACTTCGCAGAGCGCTGGCTGAAGAACGGAGCGATCGGCGGAGTAGTCCCGACACCGATCGTACGAAGGGGCGAACTGTCTGGCTCGCGGAGCGCTGGCGGAGCACTGTGCTTTAGTGCCCGCGGAGGCGCTGTTCCTGCGTTGTGTCAGCGCTCGGAGTTTCGCGGGTTGCGAGCGATGGGCAGAGGAGGCCCGTAGAGGCGTCGTTTCCGCATTCCGTCAGTTTCTAGCGAGCGCTTGGAGAGGGAGAGCGCAGGATTGACGTCGGCTGCGAGCAGTGGGCTGAGGAGGCCCGCAGAGGCGCTGTCCCACGTTGCCGGTCGCTGGGACCGTTTCCACTCGACGGTGCTTCCAGTTGCGTGGAAGGCGGACACTGCTCGGACCCCTCCACGTCGACTCGAGAGGAGTCTAGGCGGGAGAAACCCCGCCTGGCTTGGCTCCTGAGGAGCTAGAGGGGTCCACTTGTAAGAGTTGTCCCGCTCTGTTAAGGAAGGGAAGGCTTCCGCCTTTTTTGTTTGGGGTCTTTATAGGGGTTAGTCCTGTAGAGAACCAACCCACTAAAAATGTCGGTGACTTGGCCCTTGCCCTTATGGCATGGCCGTTAGGTCCAGAGCATAGGCGCCTTCATCGACGCGTGAAGGCGGCTTGACCACCTCGATAGAGGTGATGTGCGGCCGCTTTCCTGGCCTCTGTGGTGCGGTGGTGATCCGCTTGGCTGGCGAGCGGGGGAGCGTTGTACGACCGGTGGGTTTCACGCTCTGTCTTTTCTGGATCCGGCGCACCACTATTTCCAACGGTGGACGACCTGTTATCTGGGGAAGTGGATTCGCCTCGACGTGATGACGAGCAGCGGGGCCGGGCTGCCCCGACTGTTTCTCTGGTCGAGCAGAGGAGGTGGAGCTGATCTGCTCCCTGCCGCTCCCGTCGGAAGATGTGCGTAGAACCGTTTGCGTAGTAGCGTCCTGGCTGGTAGCAAGGGCGTGTAGCGGCCAATCCGGAGGAGAACTTAGGTCGGTTTGCGACCCCGTGTTTTGCCTATGCTGAGAGCGCCACAGCCGCTCTAGAGTGACCAGGCGATTACTCTCCGCGAGCAGTAAGTGGGCCAGTTGAAGTTCCGCCTTGAGCTCTGCTGTCCGGGAGCTCATCAAGCTGTTCTTTTCCGTGGCTCGCAAGAAAGGTAGGAAGGTGGAGGGATGAAGGTGGAGGAATGAAGGTAGAGAGGTAGGATCGGGAATCATCCTTTTTGCAATAATGAAATAAAAGACAAAATTGCGATTCAAAAGAGTTCCTTTATTCATACTCGTTAACTTAAGCGCTAGACCGAGACCATCTACAAAGGGTTAAAAGGTAGATGTCGAAAAGAATGAAGGGTCTCGAGGAGCCGGCCGCGCTGGCCTATATCCCCTCGGACCGTCCGAACCTGTTGCGGGAGTCTCGTAGAGTGGGTTGCGCCGCATAGCGGCGACGCGCGAACTACGCCACGCCCAGAGGCGCGCGCGGCGCGGGAGATTTGAATTATAAGTTTCTATAACGCGTGTAGAGACTAAATATTATTAATTAATTTTCTTGTTAGTTATATAATTATAATAATATGTACTAAGGTATCAATGTGGCATTTGAACGTAAACATTCTATTAGAGAGTCTCCAGAAATAAAGCGTAAAATGCAGGAAATAAGGTTTAATCAGTTTTATTATTGCAAATCAAGAACAAGTGTACATTCGTTACTACCGACAATTAGATGCGTGCGCGTCGACGGTTCGACCTAAACTAACTGACTACGATTAGAGAAGAGACGGTAGAGCGCGGACGGATCGGCGAGACTATGCGTGTATGCCGCGAAGCTATAGCGCTGGGTTTTGGAGTCCGAGACTCGACTACAGACCTAAGGCACATATCGCAAGTTACATTACTAACACATTCCTTACCAAAAAAACAGGAACAGAGTTGAAAAACCTACATTTTATTAGAGAAACTATTGAAGTATAAAAATGCAGGCGGTTGTTTGTCACATTTGGGAAAGTATGCTGTGAAAACGTTAACAAAAGACTGAAATCGTCGGCTGCGCAAGGAGAGCCGCTGCGGGGAGAGAGGGGACCCCTCTAGCCTCACCTTGCCGCATGATACCCTGACCCTTTTTAAGATCCATATTTTTATATAATACCTTTTCTTAGATAATAACACGTAAACAAACGATTGTAAACAAATTTCTATAATGTGACCAATTTTGTCGTTCATATTAGTCATTGTTTGCCTCTTCATTTCTGTTACTGTTTTTTGTGTCAACATGTTCTGTGATATTTTTGTGTCAACATTGCAATCCATGAGGATAGAATAATAGATGAACTGTGGATTCCACGTTTCGTTTAGGAATATCACCATCAGCTGTTGTACTAAAAACAGTAACAACTTCGTTCATTATTTGCAAATTATATTTCTTACGATCGTAACCTGATTTTAAACTCAATAATAACGTCCGGCTTTTAAAGTGATGTGAAGAACCAACATAATCGTAGAATTTCTGTATCTTTTGTTAATGCTAACAAAATTACATGAAAAAAATTTTTAGTTATAGTATTAACATATGCGGAGTGCCTGACAGTCTTGTTTTTCCAAAAAAATACTTAAGAATTTTTTAATTAAATTAAAACTACTATATCGGTAAATAGGAATCTGTAAATGTTAATAGAACCGCTCAAAAACATTTTCTGAGAATAGTATTTACATATACAGAGCGCCTGACAGATTTCTTTTTTTAAATAAATGTTTCAATTTCAATTTATTAATTAATGAAATGCAGTTGATTTTTGGTGTCACATGGTTTTAACAGCCACCGATACCTGGCAGCCACGCGTCTCTATAGATCTTTTTATATTACGAAATTTCCCATTGCATGATGCGCAATGCGTTACACAACAATTTATATATGGGATAAATAATTTTGAAATTTCATATTATTTGACGTAAAATTGATAAATGAATTTTAGCACTAATCTTATTTTTTCCACAAAAGGAATAATAAATGACTTGGTGACAATAATACGAATTTTCCGCTTTTTATATTTATTGGATCACATCGACGCTTCTTGCGAAAACTAGCGCGATCCAATTTCCCACGAACACTAGTCTATTGTAGCATTTGTAGCAAAGAGTATCTCGTTCAAAAGTCGTTACTTATATTAGTTTATGGTATTTTTGTTGCTATTTTGGGAAATATTCTACTTTCATAAGGAAGCCATGAAACGAGCTAGTCTTCGAAAGAAGCGTCGATATATTAATAAATATATTGTCTCTTAATGGTTGCAGTATTGACCAAAATTGGGAATAGTAATAAATTTTCATGTGAATTGAATTTACGATATAATCCGTCATAAAAATATACACAAGAAAATACAATTATGTGCGAAATTTGCATTCTACACAAATTTGATGTATTTTCATAATCAGTAATTTTGCACAATTTATATGAATTCCGATTCTGAAGAAAATTTGTATTAAAACGAAACTTGTTTTTCAAACGTGCTTATGTAACTATCAAAGCAAGGCTTATATATTTTAAGTTTGCGACGTAGACAAACTCATTATGCTAATTTCGTTTTTAGCATTGAGAAGTACAATCAATAATTAGCTTATATAATTATTACTCTGCCAAAAGATCCTATTCCCCTTATCGTTTTATGTATTTATTCATTATTATTAATAAAAAAAATTATTGTTATTCCATTTTTATTCGGTTCTGTCACATAACTTTTTCACACTCTACATATAAATTCAATTTAGTAAGATCTTCCAAAAATAATTTTCTGAGGCTCGCATAATACCTATTCCGTTTTTGACAAAATTATAAATAAAATTATTTTCGCTTTTAAAAATTTGTCTTGCTAGCTATATAAGTCTGTGTAGTTTGCGGATAAAAACTTTAAAAATATAATTAGTAATAATCAATTTCATGATCAAAATGAATTTTTGTTTAGTTTACGTGAAACCATACATAATTTCAAAATTATTTATATAATGTATTATAATGTAAAAAATTTTTTTATTTACTAGACCTTACCGATCCAAACAGGATAGTGGATGTAATTTTTGCGTAACGGTAATTTTTTTTTTTACTCAAACGTGAAAAATTATTTTTGATAAAAATATATTCTTCTAACATGCACCGATCCATATTTTGAAGTCTTTTATTTTGTTACTGTTACCAACTTAAAGTAGATAAAAAAAATTTGTCTGAGTTGTCAAGACCTTTCGATAAGCAACTAAACCAAGACATTCGTGTCTGACTCTTCGAAGAAGCTGGTCGTGTTTTGATTCAGCCCCGTTTCAATTCCGATTGAGTAGATGTAGGTGTGTATTTACTCTATGTGTGTAGGTTCTCTTGAATGGGAAGAGTGCCGTCTTTAAGGCCATTCGTGTTTTGAGAGTGCTGTGTTTTTTAATAGTGCATATAGTACAAACTTAAGTACAATTCAGTTTAAATTTAATTCTCTCGTTTCTGTTGTCGACAGTAAATGTAAACAAACAATTTTCTCTCTCGCTCCAATGTGTTTCCCAATTCACAACAAGGTAAGCTGCTAGTATTTAGTGTTTGGTTGTTTCTTTCTGCTATCTCGCTAACTAAGCAACGGAATTTGTTCAAATTTTATGTGAATTTTTTTAAACGTATTTTCATTCTTCTTTCTTGTGTTGGACTCCCCATTTAGACTTTCTAGGCTAGGGGATTGCTCAAACCACCCATGTCTGGTAATACGCGTTCGAGGGTTAAAAGTTCTAATAATACCACGCTTACCACGACAGACAAGACTAACGAACAATTAATGAATACTCCGGCGAAAAAGATAGATTTCACTTCGAATTCACCACTAGCTGTTTTACATTCCCAGGCTGATTTTATAGGATCATCAAGTAGCTCTGTTGATTTGACTTTGCCTCTATCGGCCGCTGAAATTCGTGACTGGAGAAGTAAATTATTTCAGCATATTAGGGCATTTAACAAATACATTGTGCAATCGAAAGAGACGGCAGCCAATAAAGAGATGCTCCAAGAATTTTTCCTTACCTATCAGACAGCTTTTAACTCTCTAGTGAATGCTTACGGTATTGTTGCTCAGCAAATTTCAGTATCTGACGATTGCAGAACAACAATAATCAAGACCTGTACTGGCATCTCAACGTATTACTCGACGGTCGTTAAGGGTGTCGCAGAAAAGCTATTCCCCGAGGTTGTTCGTAATGAACTTCCTCAATGTTTCCAAGACAAAATTCCTAACATAGTAAAAGATGCTATGATTAGTGGATCAAATTCCTGTCCGAGATATTCAGATGTTTTGAAAATTTCCAAGAAAATACAAGTATCTCTTGGCCCCACGGTTCACGATCCTCATATCCAGTTTTACAGTGGCGCCATTGATTCTGCAACAGTGCATTTAAAACTTGAGAGAATGTTCAAATCTGAGGAGAATGCCGTTAGGATCGAAGCAAAATCCGAAGATCTAGATAAGTTACAAAAAGAGCTGACTGAGTCAAAAGTAAGTGTCGAGGTTCGAAGTTCCTCTAAAGAACCATGCACATAATACATGGGATTTCATGCAGCCGTCAAATTGGCTAAAAATTTAGTATGTTATTGATCATGACTTCCTGACCAAAAATGCTTATGGTCACAAAACTCCTAGGTGTTTAGTCTGAGATGTCTTAACTTGGCCTTCTCTATAATCCACGGGTCAAGGTCAATAATCAGTTGAAAGTCAAAATAAAATAATCGGAAAAAATTATTTTTTATACCAGGAATACATTGTTCGTTTATAGTTGTTTGTTTGTTTGTAGTATTATTTATTAACGCTCTAGGAGAATATCCTCTTAAGCGCGGACTAAATTAAAAGTACAGTGTTTATTACAATAAGTAGCATAGTTGTGCGCACTTGTTACAAACACTATAAAATAATTTAAATAAAAAATTCTATAGAAGATAACATAAAACAAATTAAAAAAAGAAAAAAAAAAGTAAGAAGAAGAGAGGTGAGTGAAGATCAAAAAACAATCTTGGGTCCTTTTGACAAGCGTTGTTATTCCATGGCTGCTCGTCTGTGAAAATCTCGGCATTCGCCCTATTACGGTCTAAGGAAAAACCATGGGAAACACCTTAGACGAGATTTGTTCTTGATGTCACTGTTATGGTAATATCTAGTCA
>JAWWEQ010050699.1:0-11189 GCA_035583055.1 Torymus tubicola
TAGAGATTGGCGTGTTTTGTTTTCTTCTTGAAGGTTGTGTAATATTGTTTTTCATTCTAAGTTTTCTTATTCTCTTTCCCATATATCTCTGAATAATTTTCGTGGATAGTTATTCGTTTTTAGTATATTTCTTACAATATCTAAGTTTGAATTTTGAAATTTTTTGTTTATATTATGTAAATTACCTTATGTAGTAAGTTGCATATTTTAACTTTTTTCTTTACTAACTAAATATTTATTAGTTTCTTTTCACAATCAAGCATTTTCTATAATCAGCATTAAATTTCTCTTCTAGTAATTAAAATTTTCTTCGGATATCCAATATATTAAAGATTTTTTATTCTTCTTTATATGATTCTCTTTCATAGTATTAGAGTAAATTTTGAATTACTATTTTCCTTTTTTGTGTATGTTTCTTGTAATTTTTTAAAAATATTTTAATCGCAGCAGCTTATTTTATTGTATCAACTGATTTAAAATAATTATTTTTTACAGGAATTTGTACCTGTTTAACCAGTCCTTTCCAAGTTACATCAATATATTGAAGATATTTAACTTGTTAATACTGCCTGTACTGTTTGACAGCTTGAGTTCGTACGTGCTGATACAGAACACGGTAAGCTACATATTTTTTTTTTTCAAATTGCATAAAATATTTACTAACTATATGTATTTTATATGTTTCAGGAAGCAGAAAAAATTGGGGAGATGAAAATAATTCATTTCAGTGATTTTATTAACATGAAGATTAAATGCTATTTATTCAAAACATCATTTTTTAAACTTTGGCGTAGACTTTTTCAGACACCGCTGGATGGATTTTCATGGGGTAAAGTTTAAAATACTCGTTATACATTCAACTCTGTGCCAAAGCTTCAATTTTTTGGAATTTTTTTCTTTAAGTATGTTTTTAATGCAAAAAAATCATAAAAACTCAAAAAAATTAAAAAAATTGTTTTTTATATTAAAAACATACTTAGAGAAAAAATTTCCAAAAACTGGAGCTTTGGCGCAGAGTTGAATGTAAAACGAGTATTTTAAGCTTTACCCCATGAAAATGCATCAAGTGGTGCCTGAGAAAGTCTACGCCAAACTTTATTTTTTGAAAAAATCATAGCTCTCATTAAAATGGGCTTAGAGACCTGGATTTGATTTTCTTTTTAGATCATTTTATGAAGATAGTCTTATAGGTGTAAGACCCCCTTAAGAGTCAGTTCGATGAAATTTAAGTCGTTTTTTAGGTAGATTGCTACGCCTTCGCTCGCGTAATATGTTTTATGGTTTTTAAAGATAAAGGAGTAGCCTCGTAACTCAGCACAGAATTTATTTTTAAAATTGGTTTCTCGAAGGGCTAGTATGAGAGGTTGACTTGTTTTTATCAATCTTTGTAAATTTGTCAATCTAGGAAAGTAGCCATTTACATTCCATGGTATGATTGTGCTTGCCGATTGGATTGTTGGGTTTTGTTGGTTTCCTTTTATACTGCAGGTAGGTCTCTTTCAATTTTCTTTATAATCTTAGTGAAACGTCTTTTTGTGTTTTTATTTGGCAGATAGTTGCATAAATGTCACATCATTTCAGTTATATCACCAGGGTCATTTGTGTACTCTTTTGCAATTTCATAAGCATATGAATTTGAGTAGGCTCTATCTAAGAAGCTTTTGAAATTGATATAGTTGAGAGGGTATTTTTAGTTGGGGTCATATAATCTGAATTTGATTGATTCTAGTATTATCTCTAATTCAGCAGTATTTTTCCTCCTATGGCTGGATTTATTTTCCTTTTTTTTTGTTAGTAGTTTTTTGACTTGCTGTGATTGTTTTTTTTCGTGTATTTTTGCGGGGATAGTGAGTCTATGCTAGTGCTGAAGCTTAATAGTTCATCATTTAATGTACTTAGAGTAGTGGCAGTAGATGAGGCTCTTTTTTACTCTAGTTATTTATGTTTCTAGCGTTTCAGTTTTATCTTGGAATACAATCTTATATTCGTATTCCATAAATATTTCGCTTGTCGATGGAACTGAGTCTATACACTGTTAGAAAACTTCCATATATATAGATATACTGTGTTTACATTTTGAGTTTCTAAATGTACACATTGTATATCTATATATATGGAAGTTTTCTTACAGTATATTACTTGCAGTTTTGTTCTCAGTTTGTTTATCTTTACTAGGACTTGCTTCTGTTATATTTCTTGGTTTATCCGATGGATTATTTATATCTTATTGTGTTTGATTTTGGGTACTATTTATGGGATCTATTTCATTTGAGTTTTTTTATAAGACTGTTGATATTTTCGTCATTATGATTATTTAGGATATTTTGAGGGCACTGTTGTGCTGCATGGCCGGCTTCCTTGCATATAAAGCAAGTCATAGAGTCGGCCGAAGCGAAAATTCGAGAAGTTGTTTCTTCATGATAAACTTGGAAGGATTCTGGTATTTTGTCTGTAGAATCGGGATGTATATATACTTGTCAACTGAAACTGACTATGTGAGAGCATCCAGGTATTGAGACTCCTGCTCTTATAAAGGTGACTTCGGATTCAATTTTGATGTCGAAATTTATTAATGCATTTTCTTGGCTTAACGTTAGACATAATAATACGTTTGGCGCGAGATTTTAGTGGTCTGAATGTTAGTATTTGACCTCCAATGATAATGGTTTTATTTCCATCTATCAGATCATTTGTTATCTCTCTAGTTGCGAGGTATACACAGATTCTATTATTTGAGATTCTAGAAATCGCTTTGATATTTTCTGGCTTAATTAATCGTCTAGTGTTGATCCGTCGATCGAGTCTATTATTACTGCTTGTTTATCTTTTAGAAAGGTATCCATTGCCGTAACGTTTGCGTAGCTTGTAACTTGGTTTGGTTGAGTTACTTGAGTTTCTTGTTCGGTTGATTTTTATCGGTTCATAGTTTGTTTTTCCATTTTTTGTCGTATGCACTAAATGTGCATCGACAGGATGATAGGCACCTGCCGGCCAGTTATGAAACTGGTCCCTTTCGATTTCTCATTATACACTCGCGGTCTTGTGTTTACATACATCTTGCTCCTACGAGCGATGGATTTCGACTCCTTTAAATTATTATTTCCATAATTGTTGAATATCTACGGCATTTAACAATCTAAGGACGGAGATATTACATCTGCAGCACATCTTTCAAAAGTACCGTAATAAAAAAATAATTGATGCTCTAAAAATTTCTAACTTGTTTGACATGCAACAGTCTAAGGAAGGAGGTGTTACGTCTGCGACGTATTTGTAAATTATTAAATACTCCCATCAGTAATTTTTTGACGCGAAAAATGATGCGAATGCGAATTCATGAGATGACACGTGAAGTTTATGAGATATCTCATCCTTAAAGTGGGTAATGATAAATAAAAATAATGTATACGGTAGTTATCTCAACCTTAAAGTGAGTAATGATAAATGAAAATAATGTATACGGTAGTTATCTCAACCTTAAAGGGGGTAATGATAAATAAAAATAATGTATACGGTAGTTAAAAGTACTAGTCTTTTTTTCTAAAATTCAGGTAGAATTATATGGATACCTTTTCTTCTTTAAAAAGAGATTCTATTTACGATTTCGATTAGTCATATTGGGTTCGATATATAGGAGTTTCAAAACTCTTTTGTACATAGTTTCAGTCAAAAATAGCAAGAATAGATTTTTTGAAATCCCAATCTGCCATATTGGACGCATCATATAGACTTATAAAAAACTGATACCCAATTCGTAGTCAGTGACCTTCAAACCCCCAACCCTATAGAATCATTGTGACTTTCTTGTTTGTCTTCTAGAAAAATATGCGCCTGAAAGCGTTAATAGTAACATCTTTAGCAGAAAATACATAAAACTAATAAATTTCCATTTACGATATTTTGAAAAAGAAAAAAGATATCCATTTAATTCTAAATGGATTTATTTCTAACTTATCCTATTTTATAACCTCAAATATAGCAGATAAAGCAACTCTGAGGAAGAATTCGTGTACAATGCATTAAAAACCTCAAGAAAAATATAGTTTGGTTTCTGGTTCAACGATTTGTTGCTCTTTGTTATTAATAAAATAGGAGTTGGCAAAATATAAAATCTACCTCGTTTCTTTATTTGCGTAGATTAGAAGATTCGAAGTTTTTGTGTTTCTTTTTTTTTTGTTCCTGGGAAAACAATAAATTTTAAAAATTAGTGACTGCTTGCTATACCAAAAATCCGCAGAATTATATTATAATATATTGCTTCCTTGTTGATTATATTATTGGATAAATGGAAATAGATATGTTAAGTTACCTTCTATGTAGCAACCTGTCGTTTTTGTATGTCTTGATACATGAGCAGGACTTGTATTTATAGACAAAATACTACTGCACGTTTTTATTGGAGAATTTGGCTTTTTATACATTTGTTCTTGATACTTTATGTTTTGGTTATTATATTCGCTGTTTGTGCAATTACTCATTGCATTATGTTGATAATTTATTCGAGATGGAGTCACTTTTTGAACTGGTCTTTTGTTTATATTTTCTTCGTGAAAAATTTCTTTTCCAGTCATAATAATAAGTGCAGTTGAGTCCGTTTCTTCATTGGTCGTGTCGTTGCAAGGTGCTGTAACTTGTTCTTTTGGTCTGTAAACACTTGGTCCTTCGTTTACTCTTTGTTGTCTTAGAGCTTCTTTATACTCTCTAGAAAAATTAAAATTTAGATAATATGATTAAATATGAAATGGTATAGATATAAATAAATTTTTTAAATATTATACCTATAAGTTTGAATATGATTCAAAGATCGTTTTTCTTCTCCATTAACCAATTTTAACGTATCTACGGTCTGAGTTGTTTGTACTGTTTGAAAAGAATTATTTTGTGATGATGTTCCCTCCAGCGTACTTTCCAAATGACTGTAAAAATTTAATACACAAACGCATTGTTAGTTGTGTTTGAAGGTTTAAAAATACGAAACAATGATGTTTAATCACTTGAACAGCAGTAATGATTATGTTAATTAAAGCTTCGCATGGTCCAGCTGCTCAGGAACACCTTCTTTTCGTACTTATTTTGACTTTTGTGAAGCCTCAACTAACTGAGTTAAAACTGTGCTCATTAAATGAAAAAATTACTAACCTTACTGGTGTTAAAGACGTTTGGCAAACAGGTAATAACGATTTTTTTAATTCCCAGCTATTTTCAGACGGACTTCGCTCTAACCGTTTTTTTTCTAATTGCTCTTGGAGTACCATAGCCTGTAAAATTTAAATATTAATTATTCAAAATTTTTTATCGTACTAACTTCAATATTTTGTAAGATAATTGGTGTAGTATGTTTTTTTTTTTTTATAAATTTACTGTTGTTACGTCCGCGACGTATTTCGCTAATGCAACCGATGACACACTTTTAACTTCGGTATTCTTAATTGCGAAAACGCTTGGATAAACATTTTTTATTTAGTTCATTTAGGCGATGAAACAAATCATCGCATCCGAAACGTTAGTCGGAGCTAAGTCTCTACTGGAAACACGTCGTAAATTTTATCTTGTAAACTCCATCCGGGAGTATTTAATTAATACGTGTGTTGTTTTAGTTAGTGCAATTATTATCATCTAGAATCAATCAATAATTTAATAAAGGTCCAGTTCTCTACATTTGTGAAGTTATTATTTCATTTGACAAATCCCCACAAACATAAAAAGTAAGAATGTTTACTTCAACAAAAAAAACTATTAACAAATAAAGTACCAAATTCCATTTGTTACGGACTTTACATTGGTTCCGGTACAGAAGCGAAAGAAAGTTCACTATATTTATACATTTAAAAAAAATTTTAAAAAAGTTGGTAATAAATGAAATTGGTGCTTTTATAAAAATTTTTTTTAACTAACTGCTTCCGAGTTTCTGCTTTGCAGTAAGAAGCTAGGGGGATCAATGTAGCATGATCGCCCAAACTTCTGAAGATAAGCATGCACTACTCGTCCAGTATTACTAATACACTAACGAATAAATGAAGAAAATAAGATTTGAATAAAATATGAGTATATAAAATTCATGAAAATAGATTATGCTAAATGAAAAAAAAATTAAAATATTGATATAAGAAAAAAATTAAGATTAAATATCGGAAATAAATAAATGAATAAAAAAATATAAGCGGCAAATAAACAAAATAAATAATATAGTTAAAAACAAATAACTAAAATATTAGAGGATAAAATGAATAAGTGAATAAATAAAAAGAAATTTAAATAAATAAGATAATATAGAAATGAACGTGAAAATAAAAATTAATAAGTAATGTCATATAACAAGGATACAAAAAATATAATTATAACCAGGAAAAAAGCAGAAGGAAATCCAAAGTTGAAGGAGCAAGTAGGAGAAAGAATTCGTTAAGCATCAAATATATTTCAACGAAGTCTTAAAACACCAAGATCACCTCCACGGAAGACACATGAAAATGTCAAAATTAGTCCGATAAATAGAGAAACAAAGGATTCCAACGGAAGAAGCACGATAAATTCAGAAAATTCAGATAATAATTTTCCTGAACATACATATGTTAATGTGTCACAAAACTCAAAACAAAAACGAGTAACGGTCGTGCCTAAAAAAACGCATTGCCAAACATTGACATTCCATCAACACCAAAAATAAAACAAATTAAAACATCAAGTAAAGGAAGTTTTAACGTAGAAATACATTCAAAAGAAAGCCAACCTAATATATCAAACTCTTTACTTCCACCCCAAACAAAATCAGATCTAGATTCTCCTAGCGATTATTTCACACCAAAAGCAACGAGTAGAGATTCTGCATTTTTTGACAGATCACACAGTTTAATAGATGATTTAGGGGATTATACAGATATAGGCGAAATACTACACGAAGAACGTCTGATTTTAACAAAAAATAAAATAGAAAATATAACTCACGTGGAAGTGGAAGAAAACAAAGGTGAAAATCGAGATAATAATCTCATAGATATCGAGATAAATAGAGATTTAATAGAGTATTCAATTGTTTATTGAGTCTATACGTAAACTTTATCCAAGTACTGAGAACATACACACGTTATACGGAAGATTAATCCAAGTAATTCAGAAATCAGATGAAACAGTATTAGACGACGCAAATAAAATTGGACAAATGGGTACTAAAATAAACAAATTAAAGGCATTAGAACCGAATATTACAGCAGAAAATTTAGCGTTATTTAAAACTCAGTTGGAAGCAGATATATTAAGTAGTTTTAAAAAAGGCCTAAAACAAGAAATACGATTGGAATTGGGAGAACAAGAGAATGCGCACACGGCTATGTAAAAAGCAATCGAAATAGAATCAAATCTTGCTAAACAAAATATGATGAGAAGTAATGCAGCGAATATATTATTTAACTTCGAAAAACCAAATAGTAATGTCGGCAGAATATCTGAATGTCAAATATGCCGAGATAGACATCACGAGGCATTATTTTGTATGAATGCATCATGTGTATACTGCAAGAATAGATATCACATATCGTATTATTTATCACGGCAAAAGATAAATTAGAATTAATTTGCAAATATTGTAGTGCAAGAGGCCATTCCGTAGATAAATGTCATTTAAATTACATTCAAGGAAATAATTGCCAATATTGCCAAGATATGGGTCATACGGTAACTCAATGTCATCTCATAAAAGGTTATGAACTCTGCTGGAAGTGTAAGGAAAAAGGACATAGTCCGAATGCATGCGAAAACAATGCAAAAGTTGCAGATTCTTGCGATTTATGTGGGAACACGAGCCACACGATAAAAAACTGTCGGTCAGTAGTGTGTCAAAGGTGCAATAAACTTGGGCACTCACTCAAGTATTGCACAATAGACAAAAAAATGGTGTGGTGCGCCATATGCACTGAAGCGGACCACGAGGCATCGGATTACGAGAGCGCGAAAATACTAATGATGCAGAAGAAGCAGTTTAATGCGACGGACAAGTTAGTGTACGAATCACGGAAATAATGAAAGGAAAATGAACCAATTTACATACAATGGAAATATGAATGGACATGGCAGTAACAATTAGCAAACAAATTATTATACAACAAATTTTAATCAGAATAGTAATGAACATTCAAATCAACTGGTACCCTACTGTGACTATTGTAGAATTATGGGTCATTCCATTAAAGATTGTAGAAAATTACAAAAATTGGAATTGTCGGTAATTTGCACTTATTGTAAAGCCAAAGGATAATTGATAGGAAATTGTTTTAAAATCAAAAAAATAGAAAATAAAAGGAACAAATTTTGTAGTTTCTGTAGAAACACAAGTCACTCATTAGAAGAATGCCTCAAGAAGCCAAACCAGGAACAAGGAAATTCAGGAAACGAGTAAGTTCTTTTGGGAATGAGTGGTCCAGAAATCATAACAATAATCCACTCGAAAAACATTCAAATATTAAAGTGATAAAATTAAATGATAATGCGGCGAGTAAAACAAGGCTTAATAAACAGGAATTTAGAATAGAGGAAAAACGAGACATCAAAGAAGAACAAATTTCAAGAAACTCGATGGATATAAATGAAAACTCTGTGAAAAATCATGAAAATACAAGCATAGAAGAAATAAATGCAATCGAATGTAATAAACCAAATATAAATAATGAGCCAGCTAAAGTCTCAAATGAAAAAATGATGACAAACAAAATTGCAATGTATTTCTTAAATTTAGAAAATGCATTGCAGTATATCGAAATAGAAAATCCTTACACGAACAAAACATGCAGGTTACTCGTCGATAGTGGTGCTCAACTGAATATAATAAAAAAGTGCCAAATACCTGCACACGTACCATTGGAAGAAAAAAAAACCAAATATCGAGAATAACTGATAAATCTATCCAAACTTTAGGTAGGATTAATATGTAGGATGCCAATAAATAGGTTACATATCGAATTTCACGTCGCGCCAGAGGATTTTTCCCTTCCATATGATGGAATTTTGGGAATAAAAATTCTAACTGAGCAAAAATTGAGATTAGATGAAGGTTACTTACAAATCAATAGCCAGAAAATTAAATTAAAGCCGAAATCGGGAATAACTAAAATCCAAATTTTAACACAATTACATACAAACGACAGAAACTAGAAGAAAGAGCAAAATCAAAAATAACAATCGAACAGAAAGGATTTCTGAGAAAACTTTTAGATGACATATCTGAAAACAAAATAAATGAGCCGAAATTAAATGAAGGAAAATAACAAGAATTACAAACAGAAAAGCTAATCGAAAACATGGAAAACTTAGGAAAAGTTGAAGAAACATCTTGTGAAATATCTTATGAACCTAATTTGATTAACGAAAATGAAGTACAAGTAACCTCTGAAATAACATTGTATGACGATGTTACCAAATTTTAAATAAGGTTTCCGCATTAAAACAAGATGAAAGGTAACTACGGGAAAAAATGTTGAACGATATTTTAGAAGAAGAAAAAACCGCTGTCAATTCATTGGCACGTAGCTTCCTCAAAATAATTTATTGATTTGTTTTATTAAATTAAAATTCAAAAAATAAATTTTTCACGAAAAAATTGAAAAAATTTTATGAAAAATATTTATTTTTAATTATTTCATGGCTATTCATTGCTGTTCTATTTGTAATTTATTTTTTTTAATCCTTTTATTGAATGTAAAACAATTGCAAATACAAACTCTGATGAAATACTATTTTTGATCAAACTTTTTTTCTTCAAGTCCACTGTCAACGGCAACTTTTGTACATTTGGTTGAAATAAAAAAACATATTTGAAGTTTGTCTTTTGCAAATGTCAATAGAATTTATAAAAATTATATTATTTTTTTTTTCATTACCGACTATCCGCTTCATTTTTTATCTCATGTCCTTAAAGTCAGTGCGTGCATTTCTACACTACCAATAAATTTAGTTAAAATTTAGTATTCTCAACTTTTTATTAACGTCTTCTTATTCGTTATCATAGTCTGCATTCCTACATGTGCAGTAGACCATGCTGATAAAAAAATCGATAATGCTTGCCTAACTTTTTTTTAGTAATTTTGCATATGTAGAGAAAGTAAAACTGTGACTGGATACCTTCAAGCCTGCGCGTCTACTATCTTTCATAATCATCCTTAAAAACATTGTCAAAAATATTGTCACGCTAAGTAACGTTTTACAATAAGTGTCAAATATATAAGACGCATCAGTTTTGCTCTTGTTATCGTGCGACAACGAAAACGAAAATTTTTTTTAAAATAATTTTTTTCTAAAACAAATGAAGATAATCTCTTGAAATTTTAAACCCATATAGCTTCAATTAGTTTAATAACTGGTTAAAATATTAGGTCGATAAATAAAATAATTTCTGATAAAAATCGATTAAAAAATTTTTAATCTCAAATATCGTTTTTCGTAATTGACCGAATTTTTTGGGCAACGAACTCGATCTGAAGATAATAGGCCAGTAAACGAAGGTCTTAAATCGACTTTTTTTAAAGTAGCTTGCCTTTTGATATCGTGTAAAACACACCCTCTAAAGACGATGGTGAAAATGGCAGGTCGCAAAAAGACCGGCGTCACCCCTAATTTTGCAAAAAAACCACCCTCTAAAACGGTATAAGCGAAAGATTATAGCTCGTGAACGGTAAAAGATATCTGAAAAAGTCCCAAACAAGAGTTGTAGAGCGTGAAATTTTACATAAGAATCACCTATTACTTTATTGCACTTGATAAAATTAAGCTCGGGAAAAGTCCGGAAAAGTGTCAAAAGGAAAGCGGTAGAAGGGGAAGGGGGGCGGGGATGGGGAAGGCAGGCGGGGCCTACGGCCGATCGGCTGTCTAATGTATATAGATATAGCAGTGGCAGCGTGCTTCGGCGGTGTTGCGGAGAGGACCCGATGCTGCCGTGTTGCCAGCACGCGTGTATCGTTTCAGTGCCTGTCACGAGCCGTTTTCCAGTTTTGAGCGATTTCTACTGGCCCGGGCGTGAGAAAATTTTTCTTATGTCTCTCCATATATTACTGTGGATATGTAATTGGGAAAACTATGACTTAAAAGCGATCGTTTAAACAAAAATGCAATTTGAACTAATAACAAAAATATTTTCATATCAGAATAATTTTTTTCTTTTAATTTAGGCAATTTTCAGATGAAAATGTTCTCTACATGATTTACGA
>JAWWEQ010050700.1:0-11188 GCA_035583055.1 Torymus tubicola
AGCAGTTCTTACTGCAACGTGTCTGAAAGTGTTAAAAAAGTGAACTTGATGGATTTATTGAAAAAAGATGATGATTTAAAAACTTTCATTAGCATAAACCAAGTACTATTAAATAATCTAGTGAATGCAGTGAAACTTTGTAAAAAAAACATTATCAATATGTTTATTCTGTAAAAGAAAGAATAGTGATTACTTTGTGTAAATTAAATGTTATTTTTTCTCTCAACTTTTATTTTTATTTCATGCGGCTTATCGTGTATTAGCGATGACTGTATGCACAGCGCTAATAAACTAACCGCATTCAAATTGTTGGAGGTGACAACGCAAAATAAGATGTGTTTTGCATTAAAAACTCTTTCTCCTTCTTGGTAAGATTGAATCCCTGGTCCAATATATGATAAAATATCGCTAAATTCAATAAAAAAATCTTTACTCTCCATCATTGCAACGTTATACGTATCGCATGATACCCACGACCTGAGCTTTTTCAACTTACCACTTGGAGGCGCCACTCGAGGTGTTAACAAGTCGAATCTGTATGTTCGAATTTTCATCTAGTTTTAAAACGGGCGTATCTCATACACTGTTAGAAAACTTCCATATATATATAGATATACTGTGTTTACATTTTGAGTTCCAAATGTACCCATTGTATATCTATATATATGGAAGTTTTCTTACAGTGTACAAATATTAATAAAATATCACAAAAAAAATTCTAAGCATAGTAGTTTAAATCAAGTTACATATACGGAGCGCCTGACAGAATTATTTTTCTATATAAACATTCGAATGTTAATTCATTAAATAATGAAATTGGGTTGATTTTCGGTATCGATCACATGGCCTTAACTTTTGAAGCCGTAAATATAGTCACGCCAGACCTTTTTGTAGCTTGTGAGTTGAAAGGGTAGATGCGAGTTCTGGTGGCCGTGATTGATAAAATTATTAGAAAGAAAGGAACATTTTATTTGCAGTTAAGAAATGTTCGATACCTTGGTATTCGTTGATTACATCATACTTATGAAATCGGCATGTCAATTGTAACCGATGTAAAAAAAAATATATACGAGGCACCCTTTTTAAAATGAATCACCTCTCTTTGAAAATTTGTTTTACGTTGAAAAATCGTTTAAAAGAGGAAATGTTAAATAAATATATGTAGTCGAATGCTGTAATGTTGACAGAATTTATTATGGAAATCCATATTCTTGACATAAATTGATAAGTAGGCGCAAAATTCTTAAAGCGGACAAAGAAAAAAGTGAAAAACGCTCGTTCGCGTCTTTTATCCCACCGGCCGGAAAATGATCGGTTTTGACAGCGCAAAACGCCAAAATTGTGCTTATCTTCCTTCGCAGCTTAAAAAGTTATGAATAATAAAGCGATGTAAGAACTGCTAACACGCAAACTTCAACCGGTCACACGCAGGCAAATATGTATATCCACAACTATGCGGAGAAATATTTTAAAAATTTCTGAATTTTAACAACTCAAAAACAGAATTAGAAGTTTTTGTATTTACGGCCCAAATACAGACCAACTGCGAATTTTTTGTCTATGCCCATGGATGAACAGCTACCACATAAATTGGATCCGACGATATGATGCAATGCCAATTTCCCAAAAGAATAATCCGACTGGCAAAAAATAATACGCATATATGTATTACAATCTGTCGTGTGTTTCAGTTTTCTAAGAAATATTCTTAGAATGAACCAACTTTTAAAATACAATAGCAGCATCCATACTTTTGATCATAGCGCTTTATATCACTGTATCTCACTAATAGCGGTTGCAGGATCAAATGAATTGTTTTAAATCTCCAAGAACTTTCGTTTCTTATATGAAAACTCCAGTGCTTTCATTTTAAGACTTGATTTTTCGATGAGATAGTTTTCTTGTGAGTAATCCATGTCCAGATAAGTTTTATATGCTTTGATCGCCGGCACGGGCAGAGTAAGCTGTATAGACACACAATAACAAATGCAATAAACTACTTTTAATTTTTGAGATAAAAAAAACGCCAGTCAATACGATTAAAAATAATGTTGATATAAAAATAATTTTTTTTAATACTAATACACGTACAAAAAAATCTTAAACGTTAACGGACCATATGAATTCGCTTCGCCGTTAACGTCCTTTTCTATCATAATTCCGTACGTATATCAGTTATATTAAAAGTATTTGCATTTCATTTTACTTACACTCAAAAGTGCGGGCTCTGTAAGAATGCGATACGATAGCCATACGAGTTAGATTACGAGGCCGGTGCATGTATGCGTTAGGTGATTTAGGAGCAGGTTAATCTAAACAGCATGGCCGTGTGTAGCAGGAGAGTAAACGGCATGAGCGGGGCCGCATACATTATAATAAGGTGCCGCCCAACTCGCGGTAAGTCAAGGTATACAAACATCAATGGCCGTACGGGATTCCATTATCGCATCCGGTATTCTGCGTATTTTATCTTATTAGTTTTGCAGATCTCGATACGTTGAAATTGCATATTATTCATTTGCAAATTGAAATTGATAAGTAATATAATTATTGATATAGACATTTTTATTATTCAACAAGACAATAACTATTACACTTCATGTAAAGAAATATTTTTGTGTAATGCTTTTTGAAAGAAACTTTTCCCATTTTTATAAGCAAATGTAACCTTTTTCACAGTAAAGCTAGGACGTATTTGAAATTTTTACTTATTAGTAAATTGAAAAACAGTGCTTTTTATGTTTTGTACAGGAAATTTTATTAATATTATATTTCATTTCACCAGCTATGAAATTAAAGTTATTATTCAATAAGTAAATTTTGCTATATAAAAATCATGAAAATCATCATTAAAAAAAAATTACAAATGAAGAAAAGTATATAGTACACTAAGATTTTCTCGGTGTAATATTCATTGAATTAAAATTGAAAACAGAATTAATTTTTTAACAGGGCAATCACAAAATTAGAAATAGTAACTTTATTTATAAGCATAGATAAATAGTATTTAAGTCATTCAATTTCTGACTTTATCAAAGAAGAACTTCATAATAATTTGTTAATATAATATGTTTAAATAAAATCATAAAATTTACGTAAATTCATTAATTACCATTCAGTACAAAAACTAATTTGCCTCATCCAAAATAATTTCAGAAAAAATTGTATACTATTATTGATATTAATGTTGAATATAAAAATTTTAGTTACAATTTTTAAAAAAGGGTCTATCGAAATTGGTTTTTTGATCCTGTATAATTAGTGCGACCCAATTATTAATATATAAATGTATCGTACCTGCAGGCTACTTTTATTAACGTTCGGGTGTAAAAACTGCGTTGTCGTCGGCCCGTCGATATCTGCGAGAATGATTCGTAGAGTGCAAAGCGTGCGACGCCGTACTGACTTGGACCGCACGGCGTGAGCGATATTTGATCTGCGTCAGCTCGCCTTGAAAGCTAAATTATAAATATGTCAATTAAATCTCCCTTTGCTTTTTCTGATTTTTTATTCAAAATTTTCAACATGTTATAGTTTAAAATTTACACTTTTATATAATAATGTGCTTATTTATTTACTCTACATAGTTAGCTATGATTTCTATTTTTTAAAGATTTTTTAAAGTTATTTGAAATTATATAATGTTTAATATGTAATTTATTGACGTATAGTAATTTGCAACAACTATGAAGTAAGTTTTTACGTTTTAAAAACAACCTTTTTCATTATTTTCTGGAATAAAAAAACATATCAAATAATCAAATATGAACAAATCTTAATAAATATATTGTTTTTTATTAAACATTAGTCAGAAGTATACTAATATACAAATAACAATACATGCTGATATATATTTTTATATATTAAAAATTTTAAATGTAAAATTAACAAGTCAGTATATAATGTCATAATACAAACGGAGAAAGTAAACAGATAAAGATCAGAAATATACATAAACTTCTATATATTATGAAATATGATCAACATTTAACTAGAATTAATTCATTTTTTATTTGCTTCTAGCACGTGATTTTTCAATTCTGGTACGGACTGGAACATCATTCCACATTCTGTTAAACCACATCTGAATTTTATTAGAATCTTGCACGTTCGACATTTTTTTCGAAAGTCAGATCTGTAGTAAACCTTTTTACACCTCACACAATAACTTTCTAAGAAGTGATCAGTCATATCGCAGGCTTTGCGTTTTCTCCCTGTTTTTGGCTTTATAGCGTTTTCGTTAGTGATTATTGTGTCTATCGGTTTAGTAGTCGCCATCAAATCAGGATCTGTGTTCAATGGGTTGAGTAAATCGTTTATTTCCATATTAACATTCAGCTCTTGGTAGCCTACGAAAAATCAGACGATAATTAAATTCTTTCCATAAATAATATATATAGTACAGTTGACTTTTCACATGTTGCATACATACCATCGTTTATTTCAATATCATCTGGAAGGATAAGTTCTTCTTTAACATAAACTTTTTGGGATATATCTGTGAAGCCTTCATACGGAATGTTGTTGTTATTGTCTTCTGCTTCCTTTTTGACTATAATTGTCTCTGTGGAGTGCAAAAATTAATATAAAATATAGGACTCGTTGACTTTTAATATTTATATTCTATCGCATTTATATAATATAATATTTACTGCATATAATTAATCAAAAGGCTTTATTTTCGCTTAAAATATCCATTTCAGAAGCGTAAACCATTCATTAAGATTTCTACCAGAGTATTTTTATAAGCAGGGTATTTTTTAATTATGAAGGAAATTTTTAGCTTTGATTTTTTTAATAAAATAAAAGTACAATCGAAGCAGTTTCATATACTATTGTATATAAATACATACATTTCCTTTTCAAAATAAGTTATTTTTCTGTTTATACGTTATGAAATCAATGAAAAATTATAATGTTGCACGAACGTACCTTCTTCCTTTCTTTCTTTTTTGCTTTGTGCATGAAAAATAAAAAAGAGTGATAGTAGTTCACTCGTTCGGCTCATGTTAGCTTTGTTGTCCGATACCTTGAAATTTAATTAAGAAACGTTTGATAAACTGTGCTAGGTAATTTTGTTGACGTCAATTTCGTTTTATACTTGTTACAACCATAATAGTTACAAAAGCACTCAAAATTTTACACATTATCGTAATCATATTTTATAAAAATATCATATAAACGTTATAGGAATACAAAGTTAAAGGCGAATAAGAGGAACAATAAGGATGTAGGTATATACACTAAGCGTTCACAGCTTAAGATTTTGTATTTGTATTCGTTCTGAATTCGTATAGACTGACACTCACTAGGTGTATTATATTCCTTGTATTTAGTACTCAGGGAAACCCAGAATAGAAATTTGCAGCTAAAATCATCGTAAATCATAAGATTTGTAAATTTATACGACCTTGTTGTTAGAAGCTTCTTGATAATCGTACATTTTTATTACTGAATTTCGTCGTAACAACTTCGACAGTACTATATATACAAAAGATCTTTATATCAGTAGAATGGAAAATATTTAAATTAGATAGTGTTTAATGAAAAATTAAATAAATTGCTTAATTGAATGATAGCTTTTTTTCACACTCCGTCGTATGCATAAGTATATGTGCGAAATACAAGGTATAATAAAAGTAACATGATTTAAAAGATTTCACATGGCAATTTTTTACTTTCAGAGTTGTTAATTTTACGTAAAAAAATACATAGCATTTTTTTTATGTGAACGGACGGAAAAGAAAAACTAGCCGTAGAAAACGGGTGCTGAACATATGGTGAAATTGCGTTATATTCTCGTCGTTATATTAACTCGAAATTTTTCTGACACTGTTTCATTGTATGGTTTTTTTTATGTGTTAAAAATTTTGAGAATGCATCTTTTGTAATATAAAGATCCTTTGTCTTTATGACGGCTCCCGCAGTTTTGCTTTTTTTTTAACGAACCCGAAAGACTGACCATCTCCTTCAAATTACAGGGATATTAAAAGAAAGTACATATGTGACAATCCTTTGAGTTATGTTTCACGAATCATCTTTATGTTTATAATTGAGCAACTTGTTTGTTAAAAAATATAAACACGAAGATCAATACATTAGATTACTAGTTCATTACAAAAAACAATATCAACAAATATTTTTAAACGTACATGAAAAATTTCTACTATACTACTAAAGTAATTTTTACCGATTTTTTCTGAGACTTATTCATGTTCAATTTATAAAACTGACCCAATTAACAATTTATTTCTGAAGCATCGGCAAAAACTTAAAATTTTATGACATGTTTTTATGTGTTTAGTGCCTTTTTTAAAAATGTTTTTATAAGTGTATTTATGAATATTTGAGAAGGTGAATTTTTTAAACTTAAATACTTTGAAAATGAACGATTATATTTTTTGTTAAAATTTCTTACGCGCTCTACTTTTTCTATTAAAATATATATAAATTGAAATAATGTCATCATAAAGGTTTTGAGAAAATATAGAAGAAGAAATCTTGAAATCTTGTTACACCCATAAACCTATTTATTTATAAAATTAAATGAAAGTGATGCATCTCGAAATGAACGTAGAATTTTATTTATCCACCAATCAATATTTAGTAAGGATTTAGTTAGTTATATAAAAAGCATGCGTGATAACACAACGGCGTCTCAGAACCCTATATAGGCCATAAACTAACAAGAACAAGAAATGAACGTAGCGTTTTTATTCGCTTTCCGATTAGTCTTATAAAAATTGCAGTTAACTTCACGTTGTTAGTTTGTTTATAAATTTGTGCCAGGTTATGCATACTTTCCGATAGTCCGCTATTATAATAAACGCAGACAAAAATATGATATGTTTATTATACTTGTAAAATAATTTAACATATAACCGTAAAAATAACATATGTACGTTTCAGAAAATTAAATAAAATAATCATCCTATTTCATGAATCTTCATTCAATGAGCATAGACGATCTTTGATTACGAAAATCAATTTTTGTTTGAAAATATATAAAAAATAATAATTAAGAATTGAATTGGTTTATTGAAAAATGAAAAATTAATTTATTAAAAACAAAGAAATATAAAAGGTAAACATTAGTTTATTACAAGAAAGAAATATCGAAATATGCAAATAGGAACTTTCCAATGTTTTGATGAAAGGTTATTTCTCAACAACATATAGTATTTACTACCCTGCTCTACTCTGTGTTTATAATTGCAAGTACTACCGATGCAGTTATTAGAACATTCAGAGATCCGCCTACAGAACCCATTATGAAGTTTAGAATTACTTTAAGCCGCATTAGGGTTCTGGACATTAAACCCCACTTTGTATTACCCAGGTATCTTTATCTTTAAGTACTGTCCAAAGTTAAGGATCATGGTTTTATTAAAGCCATAATTTTACGTATATTTATTCAAATTTTCATCCGTTCACGTAGCTGTACCTTCGCAGCATCCTCGCAAAAGCAAGCGCTTTCTTCTCTTCGTTATATGTATACTTACACAGTGGGAGGAGTGCGAGCAACAACTCCGTCGGTTGTCTCCGCCTTCGGCGCACGCTATTGGCTCTATCCGCTCCCACTCTCTCGGCAACCAAGACAACCGCCGTAGCCGGCCGGCTCGACGGCTTCTGTGCTCTACTATTTATAGTTTCGAGCATTCAAGAATTCATACAGTCGTGGATCAGTCTTGTGTGCACTACCACCGTTCGAGTTGTAAAATAGACACCGACGACGTAGACGATTTTTGTCCCGCCGAAGGAAGTATACCATCCGCACGTTTACCCTGCACATCAAAGTTCTCTTCTCTCCAAGTGTCACTAGTTTACCTTTTGCATATTCGACGCGACTTTACCCGAGGTCAGAAGACAGATCGCAAGAGACGAGAGAGAAAACGAGATCTGTGCAAGGTCGTGTGCGCCGGTGGCCTCACGAGTCTATTGTAGGTGACAGCCGAGACAATTGATTTGAGAAGCGGTTACGGGAACAACATAGAAGCAAAAAGAAGAAAATGGCGAGAGTACTCAACTTTCCATCTGCGGCATCCTTGCCCATGTGGGCGGCACAGCCGACGAAAGGACAGCCCGTGGAGATGTCAAATTTAAGCAACGGCTGCTGCAACAACACTAGACATAGCGCATCATCACCGAGCAGCACTAGTAGCAGTACTAGTAGCAGCAGTGGTAGCAGCAGCAGTAGCTGGACCGGATTCTCTACCAACATTCTACCTTCTCAAAAAAATATGCTGTTCCCGTTCAACCCCAGCCTCGAGGAGGAGCTCAACAGGCTTTTCACCAACTTTTTGGTTAGCCATACACCCGCTGTACATCAAAGTAAGTACCAGTTTTTTTCTTTGTTCATGTAAGAACGATGCGAATAAGATTTTTTCGCCGCATCGTACGTGCCGCAGCTTTGAATTTTCAAAACGCGTTCGAACGCCGGTTTGGAGTTAAAAGTCGTCTGTTCTTTAGCTAAATTCAAGTGCTACTACGCGTGCGTGTGTGTGAAGTCGCAGTGTTTTCAGCTTATTTCTTTTTTTGACTTTCATCGGTAATTTTGAAGCGCGCAGATTTCTTCGACATGTTGAAAGTTTTTTTTTGCGTTTGTAGTGCATTTCGTTATCGTGAATATACTTAATTAACAAACACGTCGAGACAAGTGTCACCGAAGTTAGTCCAATGAAAATTTTATTACGAGTCATTTAGTAGTAAAGATTTTATATGCGACGCTTAATTTATTAATTTAAAATAGGATATTTTTAGTCGTAAGTCAATTATTAATATTTTTCTTTTATTATCGGTAACTTAAATTATATTGATTTAAACATTTTTATTTAGAATTGTCATTTTTATTGAATTTTCAACTTCATGTTGCTGTATACTTTTTTTTATTTTATACAAAACTAAGAGTAAAAGTAGGTAGAAGAAAATTATAACATTTTAGGTGCTGTGTACATCAATGCGCTACAATACAACTACGTTGCTAATATTTTAATCAACATCTGATTACTTCGGTTTGTGTTTACGTCAATAGTTATGTGTTTCTCTTATCTCGAGTTTTCATTCATTTGTTTACAACTTTTCCGTAATTACAATATTTTGTTTACAATTTTCTCCTATAATTCAACAATGAGTGTATATTTTGCCTAGATAATTTCAATTTCATCAATTACGAATCTTTGAATATATCTTAGTTAATTGAAATAACATTCTATTTGTTTTTCATCAACTGTAATGGCAAATTGAACGCGTCATGTCCTATCATCTTTCATCTACCCGCTTATAATATATATGGGACGCGCATTTTTCTTTCCCCGCACGCTCCAGAAAGCTCGCGGGCTGCGACAAGCGTCTCTCTTTTCGCGCCGTGTTGCCGCGCGCGCGTACACACGTACACATATACACACTCGTACGCGCTCGAAATCAAAACAAACGACTTATATATATATATACATATATACAGGCAGAGGCCGGCGCGCAGACTTTGAGAGCCGTGCGCGCGCTGCCTCCTTTCGCTCTTTGTTTTTAAACGACGAAAATCCGCGTCTGAGCCAAGCGGGGGGAAGGGGAGGTTTGCCTACGCGATTCTCGGAACGGGAAAATCTTCCATTACCGCGCTGTTTCGCAGAACTTTGCTTTCAACCGCGCCGCAATGCTCGTGCGCGCATACGTGTATATATGTATACATATATAAGTAAACAGTTATTGAGGATATTTTTTGTTCGCTCTGTTGCGGATTGCACAGGCAGCCTATATATATAGTTGTCAAGGGACAATCGCTCACTTATCATTTCTATAAATGTATCATATGTACGCAGGCGCGTGTGCGGCGTACGTTGTATTACTTGTTGCCTGTAACTATAGAATCAGCAGAGACGCGTGCGCACGGGTCAGTGGTTGCTAACTTATCGTTGAAATAAAGCGTCACTCGACGCTTCTATGGATATGTTATTACTCAGGTTTATTTATATTTCGGTTTATATAAGCGTATCTTCGTAGGCTTAAAATTGATGATAGTTAATTATTTTAATCAAAGAGAAATTAAATTTTTCGCTTAAATAAATAAATAAATAGGGCCGCAAAGTTTTACGGTCTCTTTGTTTACGTTAAAAATAGTCGTACTTATTCCGTGAATAAAAGTCAAACAAGTACTATTTACAAGCACTTTCGTAGACACTCGTGTTCATTTGTTGATTATATAACTGTAATGATTTTATTCAAAGATATTAAAATGTTATTAATGATTTACATACAAAATTCTAAAAATAACTTTAAGTACACTTAAAATAACTTGCTAAAAAAGTTATTTACTAACACTGTCATTAAAAGTAGAATTATTAAAAGATTATTCGTCAATTTGAAAGCCTTTTCGTGACTAAAATATATACGTCGTAAGATATGAAGCTTAAAAAAGGGGACAGATGCAGTCGCACGACTCAAGCCGCGTAAAATCGTCTTGGCATCGACTCGATGACGTTTCTGTTTACACTTCGGTATGCCTATCGTCAGGACAAGGACGATATGGTATTTAAACGACGGAAAAATGTCGCTTATGTACTCAACCACTGAGGCAGCAGCACTAAATCGATTCAGATTGTGTTATACGGAAGAAAGTTTTTATTATAAAACGTAGTCGCTTAAATAATGTTGATAAGATTTTATTAGTTCAAATTAAGAAAAACAAAATTCATCATAAGTAATAAATTTTAACAGTTATTAAATTAAAATTTATTGTAAAAATTAATTTCGGGCATCTTATAAATCTTACTCAAAATTACGTACACAATAAAACAATAAAGCTTTGTCATAACAGAAGCTAGTTAAACCTCCAATAGCCATAAAAGAAGAAAAGGTCGCATAAAAAAACCGTTCACACACAAAAACCGTTGTCCCGGCGACAAAATTTTCATCCTGCGTTACAAGAGCAAAAAAAAACGTACTAACATGCGAGGGAACCCGATCTGTTTTTCTTTTCTCTCAAGAGTCGATGAGCGTTTCCCAAATATATACGCCTCCTCTTGCAGGCCACCCGAGATTTTATGACCTCTTCGTCGCGTGCTTACGCGTTGATTTACCGGTTAACGCGTCGTCTCCGAACATCGTCGCCCGTCCACTTCACGCTGTGCGACAGCTAGTACATACACACACACACACACACACACACACACACACACACACACACACACACACA